>NBIL01101829.1:0-26359 GCA_002752925.1 Viola pubescens var. scabriuscula | reverse complement strand
GAGAGAGAGTAGAGGCTAGAGAGAGAGAGAGAGAGAGAGCGAAGCGGAGAAGGTGAAGACGGAGAAGGTGGCGTCGAACACCAAAACCCATGGAAGGTAATTACACAAGTTTTATTCTTTCCAGTTTTTTCAACCCTAATTCTTCTCTCTGTTGACTTAATTTGACTTCCCAATTTTTCTATGTATAGCAAAAACTACCCAATTCTTCGTTCTCCCTCTTGATCTCCATTACTCGCTAACACATCACTCTTGCGAGTTCACTTCCTTCTATAGTTAGGAGTTTACAGTTCTTTCATTGCTTCAATTATTATGTGTTTTGCATTTTCTTTTTGAGTTTGATTACATTTCCTGCACATACGTATATTGGTATGACATTTGCAGCATATCCTGGCATTGTCCATTTAGTAATAGTACTGATTCTGTTCGCGGCCGGGAATATTGCATTTTTTTTTTATCATTTGTGTTGTGCAATCATTGCCAATTCAACCATATGTTGGTGTTGTTGGAACATAAATTCTGTTAGGTGAAGCTTAAGACTTGTTCAACTTACTAGCATTTTGTGGTCAGCATCTTGTTTCTTCATTTATGATTCATGCTTAAGTGAACGAAAAAGGGAAAAAAGAAGAACAAATTGTTTGCTACTTTCTTTGCTTTGGCTCGTGGATAAGGAACCGGAAAAGGAAAACAAGATTTTCTTTTTCCTTCTTTGATTATGCCTACATTTTGTTTGAACAGTTAGCTCTTACGTTTCTCTTAGCGAATCTCAAATTCTGTATAATCCTGCAATATGCTACCCACCCATCACTAACTTTACTGTGGTATAAGTTCATTGCTGTACATGGATTCTCCCCCACTGTCATGTTGGCTGAATTTGTTGCAAGGGATTTCATTTAAGCCTTTTATTTTTAACATTTCTATTCTGTCATGTAAATAAGTACAAGTTGACCAATGACCATTAATAAGGATTTATTTGGCAAGTAGAATTGAAAATTCATAACTTGGAAACGAAAAAATGTGAAGTTGTGGGGCCAATGAATTATGTGCACAGTTCCAAGGTTTTCATTATTTTAACGTTTCGTTCTAAATGTTATTCCAAAATTAGACATGAGTGTGAATGGCTCTTAGTTGTGTGTTGCCAGAAGTTGCCTTAGAGAGAATCATAAACTCAGCACAATGATTAAAGAAGGTGAAACTATTTAGTAGTGTTGCACGAGAATGCATTTCATTAAAGGACATAAGATTTATAAGGTTAATTTAGAGATATACATTTTCAGCTACTACTTCTAATGTGAAGATGCACCTACTTTAAAACCACTTACACCCTGACATTTGTTGCCAAAAGGCTAAACGGTAGGGAAAAGCATATGGGTAAATCCACTTTATCTCTTTTGGAGATAAACAGGATAATACTCTAAAACTAGGGGTGATAATACCAATGCTCTTCTAAAGTTCCCGTGAGTTAGAAAATCAGAATCCAGGACCAACTTATGGTTCAAGGGGGGAAATATGTGGAAATTATGTAGGAGTGCATGCATGAAGGAACAGAGAGGGCGGAGTTTCTTGCAATTTTAACATCCCTCGAGACTGAGTTTCCAGGTTAATGAGTTGTCTATCTGCAAATGATATTATAAGTCTTCACTATAATGGAAGGTGAGATAATCTTTAGACCCAGGCTCCTCTCTTTGTTGTTTGTCATTAACCTTTAATTAATTAAGCAAACTGTCCGATAGGTTTACGTTTCAGCAAGATTTCTCTTTTCCTAGGAATTATGTTTGGTAAAACTCTGTTTATTTCATCTTGTTGTCATGTTGAAAACTTTTGACTCCCAAATATTGGAAGAAGTAGGCTATATTGCAAAGTCCTGGGAGAGGATCAGTGGTATTCCTTCCAATGTTTTTTCCTTGGCGAATGTCTTGTTGATAGAATATTGCGGTGATTACTCGATAATTTAGACTTTAGGTTTGCTGTGGACCCACATTGCATTTATAGGTTGTCTCATACTAGTTAGAACCATTTTGGTTGTTTGGATAGTTTAGGCTTTAGGTTTGCTGTGGACCCACATTTCATTTATAGATTCTCATCCAAGTTAGCACCATTCTGATTGTTTGCAGTGGGACATTAAACAACTAGCCCAGATTGCCCAACAAGTTCATGGTAGAGTTTGAAATAAACAGTCAATTAGGGTACTTGTTCTCTGGAAATTAGTCATTAGGGAAAATAGATGTTAGAATAGCTCAGTATCCTATCAGAAACTTTAGTCTGTTATAGGATGGAATCTAGGAAAATGATTTTTGTGATTGCTCCAACAAGGTTATGAACTTTCTTCAGTTTTGCTAAGTTGAGCCAGTTGGCTTTGAGTGGTAGTGGTTTTGAGCTGCTTTGTGACATATTTTCATTGTGAATTTGCTAGTTCAGCAGTCTGTTCTGGCCAATTTTGAACAAGATTGACTGTCGTACGTGCCCAGTAGATAGAGTTCAAACATTTACTGTGTTTACCCTTTCCTTTGTCTGTAAAACATCCCCAAAGCTTGGTATCTCCATCTTGGTATTCTATGAAGCTTTGAACTAAACATTGATATCCTTAAATTTAAATTCTGATGCTGAAATCTAGAGTGTAGTCTTTCTCAACATGGACAGCCAACTTTAGAGTATTTTGTTAGTGCTCCTCTCTGTGTCTGGCTGTGAATGGGAAGTTTGGCCTTTTCTAATTATGGACTGTTTTTTTCTGGTTGGCATTTGTTTTGTTACTTTGCTAGTATCACTTTCAAATCCTAGTGATCCCCATTTCCCTAAAATTTAAAAAAACATATGGGGGTTCCCTATTGATGGAGGAGCAGTTTTGCTGTGGATACTATAGATGGGGGACTGATTTAGTGAGTTAACACTGATCCTATGTGAAAACAAACTAACCGACTTGTTGATTTTATATTCTAGACACAACCAACTTTAGCCACATCAAATCCTTACTTTTTTCTTTGTTTTCATATATATTTGTTTCATGCTTTACTTATCACTGGGACCAACATCTTTGAGAGGATCAACTTGCGAATGCTTTGCTACATCTTGTTCTTTCTAGCATTGTAGTGGTAATTCCAGCTAACATTCAGAAGCTAATGGACAGGACGATCTCCGGAACGGGAGTCTGTGGGCTCTGAGACAAAGAGGTCTAGTGTATCATCCAGTAGTAGATCCCGCAAATGCAAAGAGTTTCTATATAGGTTAGTAGACAGTCAAATTCTTACTGCTGAACTTGAAGACTGGTTCAATTCATTATTCGAAAGGTCCACACCAAAAAGACCTGCATTTGACGTCCCTTTTGAATTGATAGACCTTCAAAAGTTTGACTATGCATTGGAAGGGGTCTCGTTCCAGCAGCTAATACGGATGCCCAATGCTGTCTATGCTTCAACATCTGATGCAGTGGAAGCGACAGCTTATCTTGCCATTGAAGATTTTTTACATGCTAGTGTGAAGGGCCTCTGGGAGGCATTTTGGAGTCAAGACGATCCCATGCCCTTCTTTGTTTCCTGCCTGTACAATGCTAACTTAAAATTCTACCAGGCTGAGAAAGCAATAGCTAGTGGGAAGCTTGGTGGTCTTTGTGGCACTGGTGTGTTGCTTAGCAACCCTAGACATCCACATGGAAAATGGGACCATATTCTTGAATTGGCACTTTTGAGGCCGGATATTGGAAGCCTTGATGTGGGAAGTGACCCACAACCCTCTTTATCTGCTCTAGGAGAGGCTCTCTTCTATGCCCTACGGATATTGCTGTCAAGAAACCTAAGCAGATTGAATTTTTCTGAGAGTCCGAATTCTGTCTTTATTCTTCTTGTTGATTCTCAATATGGAGGGGTGGTAAAAGTTGAAGGAGATATAAATAAGTTGGAGTTTGATGTGAATAATGTTTATGGGTGTTCTGCGAATTGGATTAAAAGACATTCTAAAATCTCCGTCTCTCCGATTGATAGGATCTGGAACAAACTTGGAAATGCCAACTGGGGAGATATCGGTGCTCTCCAGGTACTTTTTGCAACTTTCCATTCTATCATGCAATTTGCGGGCATGCCTAAGCAATCCATTGAAGACTTAGCGGCTGATCATGGTTCTCGCCTTCAAACAAGAAGAGTGGCGAGGCAGTTGGGGGATTCTAGAGTAAATGGAAATGGACTATTTCGGTTCCAGCAATGCAGCGGTTCTCCTGAAATTGTTGAAGTTCACGACGAGTCGATCCACCTCGAGTCTGAAGAGCTAATGATGAAGCTAGAGGTGGGGTCCATATTATGGTTGGAGGACTCGGACCAGCAAAAGGGCTATCAGATTAATGATGTATTACGTAATAGTGAGCTACAGTATTACATTGCATCACCTGTTGAAGATCCAGGTAAATCTTTGTTTCTCTATGTTGGCTCCCATCCTTCTCAACTGGAACCAGCATGGGAAGATATGAATTTGTGGTATCAAGTTCAAA
Source organism: Viola pubescens var. scabriuscula (assembly GCA_002752925.1). Classification (NCBI taxonomy): domain Eukaryota; kingdom Viridiplantae; phylum Streptophyta; class Magnoliopsida; order Malpighiales; family Violaceae; genus Viola; species Viola pubescens. Next base: position 21,888 of record NBIL01101829.1, on the reverse strand, counting down.
GACAGACAAAGGTATTAACTATTATGAGACAGAAAGGTCTATCTAGCAAATATCTACCTCAGCTGAGTGCTTCTGGTAGGATTGTTCACCCAGGTCATTGTCGGAAACCAAGCTCAGGTGGAAACTGTGATCATCCTTGGTGTGGCACCCCAATTCTAGTTACCAGTCCTGTCGGTGAAACAGTTGCTGATATGGTACATGCAGGCAGGTTTGGTGTGGATGAGGCTATCAGGTGCTGTTTTGATTGCCTATCTGCCCTTTCTACTGCTTCTTCTGCTGGCATTCGGCATGGAGATATCAGGCCCGAAAATGTAATTTGTGTGAGGGCTGGCATGCGGCATCCCTATTTTGTCCTTGTCGGCTGGGGCCATGCTATTCTTGAAGATAGGGACCGCCCTACAATGAATCTCCATTTCTCATCAACTTATGCTCTTCAGGAAGGAAAGTTGTGCTCGGCTTCAGATGCAGAGAGCCTTGTTTATATGCTTTATTTCTCCTCTGGTGGGGAGTTGCCTGATTTGGATTCAGTCGAGGGAGCATTGCAATGGAGAGAGAGCTCTTGGTCAAGGAGGTTGATTCAGCAGAGGCTTGGCGATGTCTCAACTGTCTTGAAAGCATTTGCTGATTATGTAGACAGTCTATGCGGGACTCCGTATCCTATCGATTACGATATATGGCTAAGAAGGTTTAGGAGAAGCATTCATGATGACGACCATGGGAAAGAAATTGACACTTCAGGCTAGGATTTCCACCAGTAGTCAGAATCGCCAAAAATTAATTCCCTCGAGCTCCTCGCTGCAGCTGGATATCGACCAGCAGCCTCCAATACTTGAGGACAGATTGTTCAAAGTTTTGAGAATCGGTTATGATAACTTATTTTTGGTGTTTTGGTTGTTCTATTCTTTTGGCAAATGATTCGGGACTGCGTGGTAGCTTATGGAAAGATCATCCCATTAAAGAGCACTTAGATTCATCTTGATTTATTCTGCTGCAATCCCTCATTATGTAGGGGTTCTGAAGTAAGAAGTTGCATTCTGTGTTAGTTGCTGATTCTTCTGTCCAGTGTAAAGTGTTAAGTTGTTTGAGGTCTCAAAATTTGTATAATAATTTTTTTTTTTCAACCCCAGATTAATTAACTCCACCTGTTCAAGGGAATGACCCTTTTGATCTTTTTGTTCATGTGATTTTTCATTTTTCTTTGTTCTATCATATTTGAAAACCTAGGCTGATTTCTTTTCTCTTCTGTTATTTGACTGGACTGTAAATGACTTGTTTGTTATCTGTTGGTGGCAAAACATGAGTATGAGTAGGATGTGAGTTCGAATTCTATCTCGACCTATAATTCACATTTTCTGCCGATAATGTTCGGGTCTCTTTATTTTTATATCAACAATTTTTTTCATTCCGAATTCACAATGTCAATTTACCAAATCCTTATTAAATATATTTATTTGTGCAATTTTTAACATTTTAGCTACTCTTTTTATTTTTAATTCTAGACTCCAAAGAGGATTGAGTCTTGCAGACGGCAAAATAGACATACATTTTGATTATTGGTATATAAAAGAATTGGGTAGGTATTATTACCCCTATTATTAGGTAAGTAAGATTCGTTTGTTTAATTTATAATAATAAAAGTTATAAATTAAATAATACATATTACAAATTCCAATTCCAATTCCAATGGATGGAAAAGTTAACAGATTCCCGTTTGTCGCTTGTCATATAAGTAATAAACAAAAAAAGAAAAAAAACATTCCTCATGGACGCGGTTTGAAGAGGCGGGCTGACGGCCATAGCAAAGAGTTTTGCTTTGAAACTTCCTGGCCATGTCCATGCAAACGCCACCAATATCTCGGTATTATAAAGAGGGAAGCAAAAGAGAAGAAGAAATCTGAAGAAGAAAAACAATAATTTGAAAATGGGTGCCGGGCGATGTCGTTTGGTGATGTGGGATGTGGTGATTTCGATGATGTGGATTTGGTCAGGGTGCTTGATCAAGGTGTTTGTGAAAGGGGTTTTGGGGTTAAGAGTTGGTGATTTGAAATTTGAGGCTGTCAAGGCTTTTCTGTACATCATCAGCATGTATTTCTTCGCTGTCTTGGCCAAGCTCACCAATGGAGGCTCTTACAATCCTCTCACCGTTCTTTATTCCGCCGTCTCCGGCGGTTTCAGCCGCTTCTTCTTCACCGTTGCCGCTAGAATCCCTGCTCAGGTTCGCTCCTTTTTCTCGCTTGCCCCTCCTTTTTTTGTCGTTTATTTTTCTCTCCTCAGTTGTTAATGGTTATTAATCATAACATCATATGTTTGATTTTGATTTTGATTTGTTTCGCCCAAATGTGACTTGGGTTTGTTTGTTTGTTAGTTGCTGAGTAAATAACATGAAAATGAGGGAATTATGGGTTCTCTGTTTTAATTTTTGTTTTTAAAAGAAAAACCATGGTCTTCTGCTTCTTGTCGCCTGGGTTTCAAGTCATGGGTGTTCATGTTCATCTCAATGAGAGACAAGTGTTCAGCTTGCTAGGATTAGTGGGAGTGCTTCTCTTATACCACTTTGTTGCTAGGATTAGAATTAGGAGGATTTGGCCTAATATATCAGGCTATGGCTTTTATGTCCTCACAGCATGAAACAATAAATCACTTGTTATCAGAATCTTCTGTTTCTCTTATGGGTGGCCTATTTTTGCACCTTCGTTGAGACATTGTACATTTCAAGCTTTGCCCCTGTACTTTTGTGATGCTTGTGCAATTACTGCTTTCGAACAAACCTCATGTGAAACAGTTGCATACTCAGGTTTAAATCCCCATATGTTTGTGTTTTCCTCTCCGAATTACGTTTTGCACTGTGGGGCTTTGTAATACATCCTCCACTGAGAAGCTTTGGCTTGCAATTTTTTTCGGGGCAAGTCAGAGAAACTCTGCATGCTTATGGGTTAAATTTTTGGCTGCTTCGAATGAGCTTCAACATGTGGGTTGTAGATCTACCGATTGCTCCTTGTAGTTGCGAGCCACCACATATTCCCAAAACAGCGAAACATTTTCTCATTGCCTCTCTTTTTCATACTTTATACCATTTTCTACTCGTCTCAAGTTGGTTTGATTATGGTACTTATTCTGCTAAGAAAGAACATAGCTTATTCATAGTGATTTGGTTGAAAATGGGCAAGAATTTGATAATGATCAGACAAATACTTTGATTCCTGTTTTTTGCAGTTCTTTCTGTTTCTTTTAAAAAGGAAGGACAATTGTGCCTTAAGGATTCTGCAATTAGGCTCACATAAACACATGACAAACCACTAGAATTTTGTTTTCCCATTATGATGTATCTAGGGCAACAAAAATGTGACCAGAAATAGTGATCGACAAAAGAACTCTGGTGCTGTTAAGCATGGAGAAGTGTTACTAAAATGATCGATATTGCCATTTTTTAAGTTTTCAATACACGTCGTCTTTTAACTTCTTTGCACTGATTGCTTCTTGCATTCTTACTCTGTCTCCAGGTTATTGGAAGTATTGTTGGGGTTAAGCTCATCATTAGGGCCTTTCCTGAAATAGGACTTGGGCCCCGTTTGAATGTTGACCTCCATCAAGGTGCACTAACAGAAGGCTTGCTGACATTTGCAATCATTACAATATCTCTTGCACTCGCAAGAAATATCCCCGGAAGTTTCTACCGTAAGACTTGGATCTCAAGCGTCTCTAAGTTAGTTCTTCAAATACTTGGCTCTGATCTCACTGGTGGTTGTATGAACCCAGCCTCGGTAAGTCATGCTCATGTTTCTGCATTCAATCATAATGCATTTCCATTAATGAGGATGAATTTAATGCTTAACCAAATTCTGCAGGCAATGGGATGGGCTTATGCTCGCGGGGATTATATTACCAAGGAGCATCTACTTGTATATTGGCTGGCTCCGGTAGAGGCAACTCTGCTGGCAGTCTGGACATTTAAGTTGCTCGTTCGGCCGATGGTTGAAGATGGTAAAGGGAAGGTGAAGGGTAAAAGTGATTGAGGCAGTTTCTTCAATGTTGTGTATATAATGCAACCCAGACTGGAAGGGGTGGGGGGACCGAAAATGCAAGCAAACACGCATAATCGGCCCGTGTCTCTGTAAATTCTCTCGGGTCAATTTAGGTTGTTCTTTGTAGTTTGTACTCAGTCTCAATTTGCTGTATTTCTTTACGTGTTGTATTTACTTGTCAAGCATGTTTTAGCCAAAAGCGTAAAAGTTAATGGTGCTTTGGCATTGTAATTGACAGATAGGAAGGGTCATTTGCTGAGATGAGCAAAGGCTATTCATGTTATGATTTTGGTTTCCAGTTCAATTTGAACAGTTTTTTTGACATTGACATCTAGGTTTTTAGAAAATTCATAAGCAAAGGATTTTTGCAATTGTGGTTTTGAAAGAAACCCTAGTTTGAGGTTTATGACATTGAAATTTAGGTAAAGGAAACCTTGACTGTGTTCGAAGGAGGGAATACTGGAAACTAGTCCAATTATTTTTTTCAACAAACACATTTTAGGACTCGCATATAAAAAAATAAAATAAACACATTTTCTTCGTTAAAAAACTAAGAACTAAAAAAATCAGTTGGCCCGAAACACTGTATAACCGAACCGGTTCTCCATGAAACGGCAAAGAAACCCTAGTTTGAGGTCTAAACGCTGTCGTTGTATTAAACGTTTAAACCAAAACCTACATCACTGCCATGTCGTCTTCCTCACTCGCGCGACAAGAGAAGAGAGCAGACCTAAAAGAAAGCAACCGCCAAACACAGACAAGAGCGCAAATTTTGATTAAAATTCTCCAAAAACAGAGCTTTTATCGCCCTAATCGCCGCTTCTCTTCTTCCCATCAGCTGACGGCGCGCGTTTTTTCCCTAAAACAAGTGAAAGATGACGACGGTAGGACGGAGCATGAAGTCCACTTCGATAAACGGAGTGAAAATCTACATGCTTGCCTCCGAGCAAGTTTCTCCAGCTACGTGGCTCGCTAACAAGAAGAAGCGCAAGAGTAATGCAACACTGTTTGCTTCTTCTTCTTCTTCTTCTTCTGGTTGTTTAACTCTATTTTGGTTGTTTAAATTTTGGTTGTTTATAGAGCAAGAGCAGAAGTTGGAGCTGATTCAGGATTTGAGGTTCGAAACCGCTACTTCCAGAATTAAAGCCACCCCTGATGGTGAGTTTGTCATTGCGTCTGGAATTTATCCTCCCCAAGTTAAAGTTTATGAGCTTAGGGAGCTGTCTCTCAAGTTTGAACGCCACTTCGATTCTGAGATCATTGATTTCCAGGTTTCTCTTCCTCTTTCTCTCTTTTCATTGTTTCCGTTTTTGGGTTTTGGAAAGTTTCTGTCTTTAATGTTGTCGTTTTTCTTCTTATTTCTGTATAGGTTTTGAGCGACGATTATTCCAAGCTTGCCTTCTTATGCGCTGATCGTTCTGTTTCCCTGCACGCAAAGCAGGGGAAATACTACACCTTGCGCATTCCAAGGTTGCTTTTTTCTTTTCCCATTTCTCAAAACGCTTCTCTGTTTTCTGCTGTTCTCTCACCTATCCATATTTGTTCCTTGCAGGATGGGTAGGGATATGGCATATGATTGCTGGTCATGTGACTTGCTTTGTGCCGCTTCTTCTCCAGATTTGTACAGAATTAATTTAGAGCAGGTTCTTTTTACTTCCCTGTATCTCATTCCCATCAGAAAGTAACTTTGCGAGGTAGAGCAAGTTAATACTTATGTGCAAGAGGGGCAGTGGCTTAATGCTCATTATCTTTGGTGCTATGCACCATGCCTATATCTTCTGTGTTTACTTACATGTTTTAAGTTGGTTTATTATCAGTGATGTATTTTATTAGTGCCAGAACTAGGAAAATTGCATCGAAGTACAAGTAATTAAGTACTTATAAAAACGATGACAGCACATTAGAGGTCTTAACTAGTATGCCATCTTGCATCCTTATCATGCATCCTTTATTAGCTTCTGCATCAGATGCTAGCACGATCCTAATGTTTTGCTATGTTGATTTTTGTCTTGGCAGGGACAATTTCTGCACTCACTTAGCACCCAGTCACCAGCCTTGAATGTAGTTTGTCGGAGGTAGGTTCTGCACTGTTATGTTTATTATTATTTGGGGGGAGGCGGTGAATCTTAAGGAACCCCTATGCTAAGTTTGCATGCTTTAAACTTTGTCTGTTTATCTTTGCTCCACTGAGATTCATGTTTTTCTTTTTTATTTTTAGCAAGCTTCATGGGTTGGTTGCTTGTGGTGGAGATGATGGTGCTGTTGAGTGTTTTGACACGAGAACCAGGTCTTCTGTTGGTAGAATTAATGCTTTTGCACCCGCTGGTGATTTTGACTCGGTAACTTCATTGTTTCTTCTCATTCTTATTATCAATTCCAAATGCTATATTAAGGGGCTATGGTGTTAATTTTGCTGCACGAAACTGCCAGTATTCTCCTTTCCTGTTATCTTTTATCTTCCTTTTTCCCTAAAGCATTCCCACACTGTGTTGCTGATTTGTAGGAGGTTACTGCCTTGGAGTTTGATGAGGTTGGGGGCTTTGTCATGGCAGTTGGAAGTAGCGCTGGAAAGGTATCATTATATCATAACATTGTTAGATCCGTAGGATTTCTTCCATGACTGTATATTTTCACACTCATGCTATTGACAGATGTCAGACATTCTCTTTCATCGATGCCATATTTTAAGAAAATTGGATGCTTGCTATATGTTGGACCAAAATGGGAGCTGTATGAGTGAGAAAAATACCAAGTATACCAAATAATTGCTTAGGTGTAAATCAGTTCTTGTATAAATAGACTATGCGTAGTTATTGTTTTGAGGAAATGTTTTTTTCTCAAGTGAAGATCTGCTTGGCTAGGATTAATGCTGGCTGTAATATGCTGGATGAGTGATGTCTTTATTTCTTCTTTCTTTACCGAAATCCTATGGCAAAACCTCTCAAATCAGTATAAGATCTCTTGAAAGTGCTGGGTTGCTTTGCAGCTCATATTGTAGATACAATGATGATTATGACTCGTTCTTCCTGCCTTGGTGCGCTAATTGTGTTGTTCAAAATGCAGGTGATGCTCTATGACTTGCGATCCTCACATCCAATACGAGTCATGGATCATATGTAAGCTTACGTTTGCGTGCTTCCTTTAATCGTTGCATTTTGTTGTCTGCATCTTCTTTGACTTGTTTCTTCTTGGAAAAATTGTTATCACTGTGTAGGTATAGCAGCCCTATATTGGACATTAAGTGGCATCATACTCCCAATTCTGAGCAGCAGAAGCTAATTACAACAGATAGTCGCATTGTTCGAATATGGGATCCTGAGACGGTGAGGAGTGTTCTTTTTTTTCTCTGATTCAGTTTTTAAACTCCATGCATTTAAGATTTATTCATTTTTTCCCACTGTTGTCTCCACGAGCATCTTGTTTTAATTTTATTTCTGTATTGTTTCCCACTGTTGTATCCAGGAGCATCTTGTTTGAATGTTATTCTGATATGATATTTATTAATTTCTGTGTCTCCACGAGCATCTTGTTTAATTTTTTTTCTGTATTTTTTTTCCCCACTGTCGTCTCCAGAAGCCTCTTGTTTGATTTTATTCTGTTATGATATATATTCATTTCTGAATCGGTTTTATGGCATTTGTTGGTAATTATATTTTAGGTTGAGTTGCCCACTAAATCATGTAATTAAAATGAGGTCCTCGGACCTTGCACCTTTATCTGGTTTATTTTGATCCTTTTCAGATGCTCATAAAATTTGATGTCAATGCAGCCTGACTGTATGTTTATTCTGTGTGCTATCATTCCATACATTAGAGAAACAGCACAAATTTTTGCTTACCTTTGTTTTGAAGTTAGTCTTCAGCGCCCATTTTGATGAATAAAATTTGCCATGGACAGCTTTTTCTTTTTTCCCTGTTTTCATATTAACTAGCAAACCAAAAACATTGTTAATCCTACACAGTCAATCTGGTGGGCCCTACTACATATGCTCATATTTTACGTTTGGGGAGCAAGCTACTGTGTATGGAAACTTTGATATGGATTTCTCTTCCGGCGCTAAATTTCCTATTGCAGAGCTGATTTCCAGTGTTCTTTGAATAGTATTCCTTATTTCAAGTGGTGGATTTTTATTTGGACTTTTCTTTATCCTTCATAATATTGTTTTCCTCAATATTTCTTTTATTGGTTTTCTATTAGGGAAATGGCATGACAAGCATTGAACCTACAGCTGGAAAAATAAATGATATATGCGTGTTCAATGACACTGGCTTGATGTTGTTGGCTTTGGACTGCAGTCAGATACCATCATACTTTATACCTGCTTTGGGACCTGCTCCTAAGTGGTGTCCTGATCTGGACAATCAAACGGTGCGGTCTCGATGACTCGTTTATTAAATTCCTAGTCTTAGGCCTATGTGCTAAGATCTTTGTTTTCCTTTGAACACTTTTTTTCTCAGGAAGAAATGGAGGACGATGCACATATGACAATATATGATAATTTAAAATTTTTGGAAAAAGAAGAGCTTGAGAAGTTGAAATTGACCGATCTCATTGGCACCAATCTTCTAAGGGCCTACATGCATGGCTACTTCGTTGATTATCGGTTGTATAAGAAGGTGAGCATTAGATTACCAAACCATGCAATATGTGAGACATTTCTAGAACAAAAGATTTATAACTGCACATGAACAGAAAAGGAGTGGGTATAGTATATTCTGACCTGTTTTTGAATTATAGGAAATAAGTTGGTATCAGGTTTTGCTTTCTGCTATTTTTATTTGCCTTATATTTTGTTTTTGTTGGTTCCTTCTACGTTTTTCATCTGTTGTGAAATATGCCATCTGAAGTTTATTTGTGATGAGAATTGTCCTATTTTCATCTTTGTTAATTGTGTTCCCTTCTTGGTTGAGCTTATGTTTTGAAAACTCTTAATTAGAATGACTGAACCAGAATCAACTTTTCATTATATATTAAACGATATTATTCATGTTGATATTTGCAGGCAAAAGCTTTAGCAGATCCTTTTGACTATGAGGCTTTTAGGGAGGAGCAGAAGAATAAAAGAACGGAAGCTCAACGTGGCTCTCGAATTACGGTTAGCATTCATATTAAATGGATATTTTCCTGTCATTTTGTTGCCTTGTTCTCATGTTGTCTTGAAATTGTTCTTAAAGAAAACTTGATTATTCATAGTTATAGTATAATATTTGAAAGGTAGGCATTGCTTGCAATTTCTCAAATGTGTCAAGTAGTTTCAGTTTATTCAATTTGAACAGAACATGAGATTTTATTACTAGGAATAGTTGGTGATTAGAATCAGACAGGCATTTCCTTATTTTTCTTTTGAATGATGGAGAACATCAGAAATGATATGTTTTCTGTGAATCCTCTTGTTGAAGTCTAATTAGTTCATTTTACTCTCTGGAGTTTTGGTTCTGTCAGAGGATTAAGATATGGATGCATCAAACATTTTAGCTGATTGCGATCTGGCATTTACTTTGTTGCTGCAGATTCAGAGAAGGTTACCCAAGGTGAACCGTACTTTCCTGGAGAGTATCCAGGAACAAGAAGCAGATGAAAATGATGAGAACAATGCTGACGCAAAGAAGAAGACGAAGAAAGCCTCCAAGAGAAAGGAACTGGCCCATGAGATGGTCAACGATCCAAGGTTTTCATCACTGTTTGAAAACAAGGTATATTTAGTATGTGCATACTACCATGATGCTAATTGTTTATAAAACATAAGTAGTTGACTAGACTCGATCGTTATGAAGTCTACACTTTACAAGTGATTGGATCATCAACAGCTCTATATTTTACTCAAAGATGCACTGTTTTGTTATATTTGTGGTTGATGACTGCACTACAACTATGTGCAACAGTTCCATTTCCAGAGAATTTATCTTTTGCGTCAAAATCTTCTAAGAAATGCAATCCTAGGATAGTCGTTTGGTTATATGTGAGCAACATGATATCCTAGTTTCTGCATGGTTATTTTGTCTCTGTTCTTCATTCCTTTGATCCATTCTCTCTGCCTAGGACTTTGAAATTGACAAAGAGTCACTCGAGTATAAAGCTCTACATCAAGTAGCTTCCAAGACAAAACCATCTTTGATGGAGGAACATTTTGAACCTGTAATGGAGATTGATGATCGGAGTTTGAGCGATTCTGATGCATCAGAGGGATCTCATACATCAGAAGATGAGCCTGATAATGACAAGAGTGGAACAAGAAAGAGATCACGAATTCCTAGGTAAGATGTCTGGAACATTTAGTATATTTCACTTGATATCAATTCAGGAGCATCAACCTGAAGAATGAAATTGGATATGTTCTGAGGAAGTTACTATAGCACTGGCATCTGTCTGCATTGCTCTTTTGTGTGCTGTGTCTGTGTGCATGCGTAGTATGCACGCATCCTTGCCTCCTTGGTTGGATTTTGTGAGGGACAGGTTTCTGATACCACAGGTGCACGGAATGCACGTGTGTACTTTAAACTTGTTACTCATTTTATTTTTTTTTATATTATGTAGAATGTATGAAGTGAAGGATGAGAGACATGTACAAGCATTTTGGAGTGGTAGATCAACTGCAGCTGAGGACTCTCTACCTATGGGCGAGAGAGTACAAGACCTTGGAGACAACAGGGCTCGTCAAAAGAATGTGAAACTGGGACCTGGAGGATCACGAGAGATTTCCTTCATTTCAAGAAGTTCAGCAAGATATAAGGAGGATAGGAGGGATAGGGAGGACAAAGAAGAACCACGTGAGAAGAAGAGAGGAGTCCAGTCATTGGGACTGAGCTCAGGTTCAGGGTTTAGAGGTCGGGGGAGAGGAAGGGGAAGTGGGAGGGGAGGGGGAAGAGGAGGGGGAAGAGGAAGGGGAAGCCGAGGGATGGGTAGAGGAGGCCGAAGGTGAAGAGTACCTGCATTTTAGCTCTTAAAATTGGTAAATGTACAAGTTTTGACTAGATATTGGTGATTTTAGCCAAACTTTTGAATTATCAATCGGGAGCTGGTAGAATACAGAATCATATATTTATTGTGGGAGGGGAGGGGGAAGGGGAAGCCGAGGGATGGGTAGAGGAGGCCGAAGGTGAAGAGTAACCTGCATTTTAGCTCTTAAAATTGCTAAATGTACAAGTTTTGACTAGATATTGGTGATTTTAACCAAACAACTTTTGAATTCTCAATCGGGAGCTGGCAGAATACAGAAATCATATATTTATTATTATCCTGCCAAGGTGCAAAGATTCGTTCTTGCGATTTGTTATGTAGGTTACAGTATGATTCCAATGTTGTAGAAAGGCAGCATGTTGTTTTTTTAGCTTGTTTTATAGAGTTGTTCTTTTGATACAAGAGACCTGTGTTCATTCATGGTCTTCTTATCTGTGTTCATTATACAGGAAAGATAAGATAGGAAAGGGAAAAAAAAGCTAAGGAAGACGAAGAACTTGAGAAAATCATTTAATCTTAAAATATTAAAGTCAGCAATCCATATTCCATAAGGATAAAACAAACCAATAAGAGAATTTTTCAGCACCGCACTGAAAATTACAGATCAAGAACTAGTTCAGCCCTAATCTAACAATCCTTGACGACAACTGAACTACCCAAAGGCCAGTAGTTCAGCCAAAAGCCTGCACACAGTTAATGCAGCCCTAATTTACAAAAGCAAGCAACCGTGCCTGTAGAGAGAGCAAAACCAAAAATCTACAAACAATTCATTATCCTAACTACCATTGAGCATGGAAATTATGTCAAATTTAGATAAAATAAAACTAGACTTGGAAGGTAACATTGGCAAACTGGACTAAGTTACTTATCAACCATCTGCTGCATATCATCGGTTTCTAAGCATCGGCTTGATGAGCTCCTTCTGTCAACCTTTAGCATTCTTGCCTTCGAGTCTTCTTCATCACTTGTGGAAGAGCTGGAACTTCCATTTCTGCTGTCTGTGAATGATACCACAGACTCCATTTTAAAACCTGATATACTTCTTGGGCTACACTCTCTCGGCATGTCACCATCCTGTCGCTGAGCATGTATGGTTGTTATGTTTTTTCCATCGTTCAATTGCCTTAAGAAGCTTTCTTCTATCTCACCCAATGATTCAACTTCACTTACCTCATCCTCATCATCATTATCAGCCTCACTACCATGGCTGTAGTGACCATGTTCATCATAATCTGATGGCACCCGTCTATGTTCAGGGCTAGTATCCATATCATCGTGCTGGCTGTCAAAATCCTCCTCCGATTGCTCACCAGATGAACGAGATGACATTGGTGAGTACCCTCCAGTGGCAGTCTCTTCACGATCCCTTAGTGTTTTAGTGATCAAGGTTTTCAGCAAGTTCATCACTTGTACAGCATGCATCAGGGCCGTCAATGGATCAGACATCTAATCAAAGAAACAAGAAAATCTTTCAGTGTTACAGAATTGAACCTATAGAAACAACAACCAAAATATGAAACTACTGAGATGAGTAGCACTATGACCTGTAAGCAACATTTGCTTCAATGCGTACCTGAGTCATGTTTGGAGCAAAGACCATCGCAATATTTCTAGCATTCATTTTATTGGAATCCTCTTCCTGAACAACATCAGCCATAAGATCAACAGCCCAATTTAGCAATGCGGTCTCAGTTGGCTTCAGCTGCTTCACAAGCTCGACAGATTCTTCTTCCGTGTTACATTGCAGAACTTGCTCAGGAGATAGCCCATCAAGCACTCCTGAAGGAAGCTCTCTAAACCAGGCTTTTATAAGGCCTGCTAAACAGTGAACATCGATATCATCGGGCACAATGCCTCTGTTCAACTGGTCCCTCACATGCTCCTCCTGGCCATTCTCTGGGTTTATGCGGAAAATCCCTTCCGCCTAGTAAAACACCCCAAAAAAATAGTAACTCAATTCATCAGAATCAAAATCCAGGTAGAGTTTAGTACTGATAATTGTAACAGGTATGATAGTGAAGAATAACCAACAGAAGTTAATACCTTCAGACCTCCTTGGGTGTATAACCTTTCCTGCATTAGCAAGAGAATTGTAGGAACACTATTCCCTTTGGTGTCATAAGAGCATTGCATTGACTCCGCAGAGACACCAAAGACGCTGGCACTGCAAAGTTACAAGCATACAAATTTAAGTCATATGTAAAACACAAAATCAAAAAAGAATGAGGAATTCAAACATCCTAACAGTATAAAAGCCAACATGTAGAGAGCACAAAAACTAGCCAATTTTCCTAAAATTGTTTGTTTTAATCATGATAGTTTTTCTTCCTCCTTCTGTATCTAGAGAAATCTCTATTTTAAAGGTAAAAGAGACTGAAGCTTAGTCAAAATTGAGCCTGAAATTGCTTGAGCAAACACAACACTTTATATTTCCTCTCCTTCAGTATAGTATTAGTAGTAGAGGGGTCAACCATCTCTAACCCAAAAGGCATGAGCTAAAAGAAAGAGACTTTAGCACAAATACCGCCACTGCTATAAATCCCACCCCATTTTTTCAAAAAGAGGAACTTTAACAAAACTTTGAGCTTTTTTTTCTTCTTTCAAGATAATTCTCTATCTCGAAAAAAGGAGACACAAAATAACTATTATCGTCTTCTTAAAGACTTAAACCACAAATTCAAACTAATTTTCCTTTAAGGAAACAATAAAAACAAAATCTTTCAGATCTAATCTCCCTCATTTTGAAACACTCAGAATAATAATTAATGTATACAATTTCATCAACTTAACGGAACACAGTCCACAAAAATATCATTTTTACTTCAGAAAACGAAATCTTTGTTTTTCAATTAAAGAGAGGATGAGTACCTAGCACTAGGGACGCGACCGGGAATCTCGACCTCGAACTCGACAGGCAGACCCAAAAACCCATTGAACCGGTCAAACGTGACATGGGTTATGTGTTGAACGTTCGTGGGCCATCCGATCTCCATATCCATGTGATGAAGAGACGTCTGGAAGACATTATGGTGATCTTCTCCTTCCTCAATTCGACAAGAAACCAACGATTTCCTTATAGCAGAACAAAGAATCGCCACCATCGAGAACTGGTTTTGCTCATCTTCCAGACAACTACTCCCTCTCTTCCCTCCCTCCTTCCCTCCTCTGCCGCCGCCGCCGCAACCACCGCCTTTCGTCACCATTACAAGCCCTGTCATTGTTTTTTGTTTCCCCCTACCTCCCCTGTTTCTTGTCAAAAAAACAAATTTTCATAAAAAAAACAGAGCGAGCCGAGTTGAGTTAAGTGAGTGGGTGTTGAGTTATGAGGAGAGGAGTGGGCATTGAAGGGGTTTTTGAAGTTTTGGAGTTCAAACGGCCACCCGTTTTCAAATTTTTGAAGGGACTGTTCTTGTCCTTTGTTTTTCACTTTATCTGATTTCTTCCCCATTTTGACCCTTGTAACTGGATGCATTAACGAGAATGCCACTCTAGATTCAGGAACTATTTTGTTTATTTAATTAATCTTCCATTAATGGGTCTGTTCTCTTGGGATTAGGATGACAGAGATTGTTGCTCCAGTGCATTAGGCATTATCAATTTATCAGTTACTTACTGTTGATAAACTGACATTATTATTCGGTTACAGTTGATATTTCTTGTGCTTGCTTAATCTCTAGTTGCATTTACAATAATTATGGACGAATTTTCTTTTCTCTATAATCTGATTTTATCAACCAACCAAAATAAAGTATATCTGTTTTTTTTATACGCAAGAATTGACATTAACAACCTTCTTATCTAAGGGCGAGAGTCTCGAAATACTCGTACAAATAAACAAAATAATTAATCCAAACTAATAAGAGATGACACATTGTGTAGTTGCTCCAACGGCTTCACCCACCAAAATTAGCCACTTTACAAAAAGTATACTCTTTTTCTGGGCAACTTTCTTACTTGTATGCCATTGCTTTTTATCTTCTAACGGCCACAGGATCTTCATACACTTTGCAAAAGAGATGGCTTTCATGCTTCAATCTGCTATTTATTTTTTTCTTTCCTGATGGTCTCTTTGTGTCCTTAATTTGATCGTAAATTTTTCGTACTAATAACCGATTGTTTTGATGGTTTTACGTTCTACCTCATCGTTAAAGCGTTAAAGTTAGAAATTATTAATTCGACTTTTATTTGACCAAAATAGATCGACTGTTTTAGAAATGAGTATAATTAGTATTGATCTAGTGAAATTTTCTTACATTAATCCCTTGTATTTCCCCCCTCAAATTCTGTCTCTCTCGTAAAATTTCATAAAGTTTTAATATTTTATCCTAATCTTTCATATTTTCACGCTCATAAAATTTTATTCTATATGTAACAGCTATTTATTTTTTAATCTTTCATATTTACTTCTTAAAATTTAGAATTTTCTATTATTTTCGCTTTAATTTTTCATATTTGCTTCCTAAAGTTTTAAATCATCTCATATTATTAGTCCATAATTTTATTTTATTTTTTTCAATAATCTCTCGTACTTAAAAATTTTAACCCTCCAAAAAAAATTCAGGCTCCGCCGCTGACGACGTGTGTGATTGATATATATATATATATATATATAACATTCATGAATTGTTATGTTTGTGTCTAATTAATGAACATCACATGCAATTGTTTTTATATACTGAGTGAAAAATACAAAGAGGGTTGGGCCATGCATATTGTGAAAAAGACTCCACCTATTCATTCCTTTGGCATTTCCCGCATTTGTCCTATAACCGTATTAACTACTATATGCAACCATGAATGATTTCAAAATCTGGTGGTTAGCTAATTTCTGCTCTCTTTGTTAATTTATATGATAGAGATAAATAGACAAGTCCAAAACCAACATTTATTTCCATTGTCATCATCACTTTGGTGTATTGTTTTATTTTTTCCGCCTAACTTGCAAAGTAGTACTCTTCTAGGTCCACATGAATTTATTGTACATTCAGTCATGCGATTGGTTGAAACAATTTTCGATTGAAATTAAGTCTAGATTGACGCGTAGTAAGACACATCATTTAGTTCATAATATACGACGTTTAACTAAAATTTGACACAAACAAATGACATCATTAACTAAGATAAAATATAGTGAGAAATTCGATAAATTGATTTTCTTGATACAAATTTAATCGTAACATGTTGAGTATACTAGCGAATAATTGATGTAAAATGCTAGACGTTATCTATAAAATAGAATTTGCTAGTTGGATTCAATACAAATAATTATCAACGTGAGGAGAATAAGCTTGGATCAAACCCTTTGAAAATACAACGTACAATAATGGATGTGTCATTTTTTTTTTATAGGGGTGGTTGGAATTAGATTAGATAAAGATTATAACAACAATATAATAATTAAGTCGTTTTTCCAAGTAGTTCTTGGAGAAATTATACTAAGACATGTTGGATTGGAGAATGGAATTCGAATTTGATGACGACCGTTGGTTTTGGTGGTGAATCAGAATGATGTCCTGGGTTGGCCCATCAAATCAGGACAAGGACAACTTTTGTATTTCCAATGCACCTGATGGATCCTTTTTAGGTCATTTCGCGTGCGCGATTAGAGGAAGAATTTACTAACATATGTTAGTATAAAGAGTTTCACGGATTTATCCATCTTTAATTAAGGTTTTTGATTCGAGCTTTAAAAATAGAAAAAAATATTACGTTGGAAGAATCATCACATTTTAAAAGTTTGATAAAATTCGAACGAAATTAGTTTCGTTTGAAAAGATACCCAAAAAAAATGAATCATATTCTTATGGATTGTGGAATATAGATTTTGTTCTTCCGTTCCTCCTAAAACTTACTCCCTCCGTACTATATTAATTGTCATTTTTCTACAGATTTTTACTGTTCATAATACTTGTCCATTTTATCTTTTTCGAAGCCAATATTTTATGCAAATGATAATTTTTTTTTGTGTGCATCAACCCAATTTGATGATGGTATTTTAATTTGAGTAAAAATTAGGAGTAAAAATGAAACAATGTGGAATAAAAGAATATCAAAAATCATGGTGAAGCATTTTTTTACTATTTCATAAAGTCGTTTAATATGGTACGGAAGGAGTAGATATCAGCCGGTCAATGCCATGCTCTTCCACATTTTTGGTAAGAATAC
Source organism: Viola pubescens var. scabriuscula (assembly GCA_002752925.1). Lineage (NCBI taxonomy): Eukaryota > Viridiplantae > Streptophyta > Magnoliopsida > Malpighiales > Violaceae > Viola > Viola pubescens. The sequence goes on along the minus strand of NBIL01101829.1, from coordinate 4,744 downwards.
TAGTAATAGAGTAGTAGTAACTAGTAAGTATTATCAGCAATAACAATTTGATAATTTTTTAGACAACAAATGAAAGTTGAAACATCTTAATTTGTTAAAAACCTTAGGATAATTATGCATAAAGTGTACTACTATTAGGTATCTACGATCACTTTTTTTAACTAACAAAAAAAGAAATCATTTTTTCCCTCATCTTAATAGGTATTTTTTAAGTAAGAGTTCGATGAATCGACTTTTATATATAAAATAGTTAATTGCCGAGAGCATTACTTAATATAAACATATTTCGTTATGACTCATTAGACTCAAAAATACTTGTGATTCTACGGAAAAAAAACGTATAAATATTTTGTATGAATGAGAGTCTAATCTATCAAATTTAGAGATATTGGACATTGGGAAAATCTTTAATGCTTGGTGAAGAAAAAGAAGAAGAGGACAAATAATAATACATGTCATACCAAGAAAAATAGATAAAAGAAACTTGATCACTCAAAAATGTAAAAAAACAACAACAACAACAAAAACAAAAAAACTTGAAGGGCATTGCGGTAATTGTGGAAAGGCAAATGGGAGTAAAAGGAAGAAATAGGAGGGGCCATTGCGTGAAAGAATCGAGAAGGAGCGGAGCAGATTGCATCTTTTGTTGGGGGACCTTTTTGTTACCCCAATTAATGTTCGGGTGCCACGTAGTCAATACCCGGATGTGGGACTACGGGTCGCCCGGGACAGGACAAAAGGCGAGGACACAGTGTGGGTCCCACACCACTGGTCTATTTGAATTTCAAAATCACCACCACATTACTATTCTTTTTTTCTTTTCTTTTCTTTTTCCATCAAAACTATTCTTATCTTATTCTTTATGGTTTACTTCTCATCTCCGTATTACCGTTGTACATTGTACTCCCTTTTTTTTCGGTTACTTTCGTTGGAGTAGAATCGTTCTTTTGCAGCATTTTTTTTTGTTGGCATGAGTTAATTTTCGAGATTTTTCTTTTACCGTCTACGATAAATTAGAAAGTTAAAATATAGAAAAATAATGCTTATGATGACATTCTTACATCAGCGGATAAATTAATAACGTTTTGAGTATTACATAGATAGTGTGCGAGTGGTTAAAAAACTATAGTCAATGCAAGAACTAATAATGTCCAATAATCCATATCGAAAAGACAAGTCGAATAAACTCACACTATTTCACGAGCTCATCAATCTAATAATACACACTCCTTTGTCAATTTTATAAAAATTACATGGGCATACAAAGCCTTAATCTTAAATGCTGAATTTTTTAAAGATATCCACCGCATCATACAAAACACGATAAAAAATAAAAGAAAGATACAAAATTCTTCGAAAAAGGAAGAAAAAAGAAGCAGAAAACAGGAAAAATAATAGTAACACCCCAAATTCGACAGGAGAGGAGAATATAAAGAACGGGCCCAACCCAAATTCTACTGGGTCAACTAATACAGTGGTTGCTAATGTTTTTCCACCCGGCCCAATGTTAAGCGACCGTAGCTACACTCGCAGCCCATCAGAGGCAAACTCACGAATATACCTCGAACAAAGAACTATTATTACTATTATTTTCTGCTTTTATATAAATTTAAAAACTTATGTTGAAAAAAAAAAAGAGTTGTCGACCAAGTTAGAATTTTACGATCTCGCTTTCTTTTGTAGAGGTACCTATCTGCAAGCAAGATATTATGTTGTGTAACTGAACTATATTTCGTATGATTTTTTAGACACGTAGTACAATATCATCAAAATTTAAAATAAATCGGATATAATAAATCTAAATAAACTCGTATTAGTATCATTTTCATTAAAAATAAGTTTAATTTTAGACCACATTTACTTCTCAAATTTTTTTTTGAACTCCATAAATATTTTTCCCCTTATCAATTGAAATTAATCTTGTTCGAGCACCATCGAACTTTCAAAAAGAGGTGACTCTCTCAACATGATTTGCTCCATTCTCAAGACTCTCTATACATTGATTAAAGATTGATAAATCTCTTACCACTTACTTAATCACGACCTCTGTTCCCCCATAAATCACTGCAAATTAATTAGGAATAAAAAATTGAATAGCTGTTTCCTTTAAAAAAGGTATCTAATTTTAATTTTACAAAATAATATAGGGATAGCATTTGATATTTAATCGTATAGATTTAATTAAAAAGATAAAATAGAAAAGGGCGGGGGAACATTCTAGTCCTTTTGCCTTGGCGGCGAAGACAGCATAGAGAACAAACGGTGGCGCAAAGTTATTCCCGAATCCTATACGTCGTCGTTTGCATTCCAATAGAAAAAGAAAAGACACCTTCCGTGCTCTCAGTACTATCTGCTTCGTCTTCCACATCAACACACCGTCTCCTCTTTCACTACAAAGACCAACACATAGCAAGCAAGCAAGCCAGAATTCTCCCTAATCCGTCAAAGATGATGATTCGAATCCGCAGCCGAGACGGTTTAGAACGCGTCTCAATCGAGAACCCTAACATCACAATCTCCCAGCTCAAAACCCTAATCCAGAACCAACTCCAGATCCCCGTCCACAACCAAACCCTCTCCACCAACCAAAACCTCCTCTTATGCAAGTCCCCGTCCGATCTCCTCAAATTTACGGATATGACCAACCCCAGCACTCTCTTATCCTCCCTCAACATCTCCCATGGCTCCATTATCTTCCTCTCCTATGAGGGTGAACGACAAATCGCCGGCCCCGCCGTCAATCCTGCTGGATCGTTTGGGAGGAAGATGACCATGGATGACCTCATCGCCAAACAAATGCGTGTCTCGCGCCAGGAAGCCCCTCATTGCGAGTCTGTTTCGTTTGATCGTGATTGTGCGAATGCGTTCCAGTACTATGTGAATGAGATGCTTGCGTTTGCGGTGAAGCGGGGTGGGTTTATGTATGGAACGGTGTCTGAGGAGGGGAAAGTGGAGGTGGATTTTATTTACGAGCCGCCCCAGCAAGGGACTGAGGATAATTTGTTGCTGATGAGGGATCCTAAAGAGGAGACATTAGTGGAGGCGATTGCCGCTGGTTTAGGGATGAGGAGAGTTGGGTTTATATTTACGCAGTCGGTAACCCGAGATAAGAAAGATTATACTTTGTCTAATAGGGAGGTTTTGCAGGCAGCTGAGTTGCACGCAGAGAGTGAGTTGAAAGAGTGGGTGACGGCAGTGGTGAAGTTGGAGGTGAATGAGGATGGAGGTACTGATGTGCATTTTGAGGCATTTCAAATGAGTGACATCTGTGTTAGGTTGCTGAAAGAAGGGTGGTTCGAAACAGAGATTGCGCAGGATGCCGATCCTAAGTTGTCTAAAATGAAAAAGGAGGTTGTTGTTGGAGTCAAGGATTTGAAGGAAGTCGATAATGATTTCTTCCTCGTTGTGGTTAAGATTCTCGATCACCTGGTATGTTCATGTTTCCGTTTTATGTTTTGCTCTAATTCAGGGTGTTTATGCTTCTCTACTTAAGTTTTCTCTTGTACTACTTAAGATGTTCAGCTGCTGATTACTTTAACATGTCTAGCTTTTGCTTATCAAGTAGGTCAATTCTAGGTTGCCATTTCTCACTGAGCTTCATGTGCGTAGAATGTTGCTTATCCTTGTGTTCCTGCTTCCTAGTTTACTTCCGCTGCATCTCATTGCTTGTGATCACATTGATTTTGATTTGCTCGGCAATCTTGCACCAGAATGCTTTTGGTTGTGTCAGAATTAGACCGTACTGCATCTTAGTGCTGTGCTCATGTGTTTGTTTGTGAGATAGATAGAGTATATCATGAGCTAGCAAGTTGGTCTATGAAGTCTTTTAATGCAGTAACTGACAGGACAATGACCCACGTTTGCTTAGTAAATCTGGAGATATTAATCATATGTTAGAAGTGGGTCTGATGTAGAGGGCTCCAATGTTGCTGTATTTCTCCTGCAGCGTTATTATGTGATTCTTACAAAGAATAGGACTTTGTACTTTTGATTCATGAAGGGAAACAGTCAATAATTACATTCAGTTCATATAGTGATTTTTCGATTGTGGAGATAGCAGAGTTAGTAACTAAATCCTGTTACTTGCGGTTCTCTAGTTGAGAGCCATCTTTCATTCCAGTTTCTCTTTCAATGGTGGATGATATTATGTTTATGCTTTGCTGGAGACCTTCATTGACCCTGTTTATGGCATATCTTATGCAGGGCCCGCTTTCATCAACATTTCCAATTGAGAACAGGATTACCGAAGTAACTTTGAGGGCACTGAAGGTTCATTTGGACCGTGCAAAGAATCTTCCATTCGTGAAGAGGATTTCTGACTTCCATCTGTTGCTCTTTTTATTGAGGCATCTAGATCTCAACTCTGATGTTCCTGCATTGGCGGAATGCGTTCGTAGACAGGCAGCAGTGCCAGAAGGTTACCAACTCCTAATTGAGTCCATGGCTAATGCTTCTTGAATCTTGAGGCTTCGTCACTCGTTTGTTCGATGGATATATCTTGTCTCTCATGACAGTTTCAATGCTTGCGACAAAACCCTGCTTAACTGAGCCCACAAAGCCATCTGGATGGATAACATTGTGATGCCACTTACAGGGGCGAAATTACAAAGTAGGGGGAGCTATGAGCCCCAAGAATTTGAGTCACACATTGTCTATAAATGTGTTAAATTATGAATTAAATTCAAGTGTAGTTTATTTATTATTGCTTTCTTTGGTTTATTGATTATCACATGCTGGAATAATT
>NBIL01101775.1:0-13031 GCA_002752925.1 Viola pubescens var. scabriuscula | reverse complement strand
TTAATTTCTAATATAATAATAATAATAATTAATAATATAATTTTAAAATAAATATATATTACCACCTTAGTTTAGAAAATTATAAAAATTATTTGTAAGTAAAACCATTTTCTTTTTGTTTAGGGTATTATTTGTAATTATAAGTTAGTTATTTATTTATTTAAGGAAAATATGAAATGACATTAATGATAATTAGGCGAGTCTGCTTCGCGGGATTTTTTTTATCTAAATATTTTTTAAACCGAAAATTAAAAATAACTGATCTTAACTCGTGAGCTGAGATATTGGTAGATTATTTAGTATCCCTCAATTTTAACCGCATCCTCAAGCACCATCCGTGCAAGAACTTTTTAGAAAATAGATCCATTACATTAGAGAAGCAGTCAGACACAATAATAAATCATTTTCATCTTCATTTCAAGTCGTTAGTAAATACTGTACTAAGGTGATACAATTATCCATAAAGAACAATTCGGTTGACAAATGAAGAACAAAGGACACTACCCACCAGATACCACGACTTTTTTTTCTTTCCACTACATCTATCAGTCCTTCTCCAACACTGAAAAAGTGAAAACCCCGCTTAAAATGGCAATCCTCCTCCTCCTCATCATCGTCGCCACCATCTTCATTCCACCTTTCCCATCACTCGCATCACAACCGCCCGGTCCACGCTTCCCCCGTAAACAGTCGCACCAAATCAAACCCCATTTCCTCCAGCAACAGTACCGCTACGAGACTCGCTACTTCTACCAGCAGCTCGACCACTTCAGCTTCTCCAATCTCCCCAGTTTCCCCCAACGCTACCTCATCAACGCCGATCATTGGGCGGGGCCCACCCAACAGGGACCCATCTTCCTCTACTGCGGCAACGAAGGCGATATTGAATGGTTCGCCGTCAATTCCGGCTTCATCTGGGACATAGCTCCTCGTTTCGGCGCCCTCCTCCTTTTCCCGGAGGTAAAAAAACGCAACACTCCTTGATATCGCATTCGTTGTTGATGATTCTGATGTTGTTAATTGACACATGGGCTTGTTCTTTTGTAGCATCGTTACTATGGAGAGTCAATGCCGTACGGAAGTATGGAGGAGGCGTATAAGAATGCTACTACATTGTCATACTTAACGGCTGAACAAGCACTGGCGGATTTTGCAGTGTTGGTCACTGACCTGAAAAGGAATTTATCTGCTACGGATTGCCCTGTTGTTCTGTTTGGTGGATCCTATGGTGGAAGTAAGAAAATTACTGTACTAGTTTTCTTCTCATTCCATAAAGCTCTTTATTTTTTTTCCTTTAATAGTATAACCTATGCAATTTTGTTATGTGTTTTTTTTTAAAATTAACTAATATGACAGCAGTGACAAGTTTCATTTTAGGTAGGATATATGGTGTGGTATTCGGAACATGATGGATGTAAGGAAAATGTACCCGTATGTTGTCTTGTGCTGGTTTGGAGTATCCTGTTTGTCTTAGCGAAACCTTTCCGAGTACTTGTTGTTACCCATTCTTAGGCCCTAAGCTTTCTATCTATGAGCACTAAACTGGCTGGACGACCACAGATGTGAGAAAATCCATCATGGCAACCCATTATTAATGTTAAGTGATTAAGGCACTCCATGTGAAGTAAGAAGTACATAAATGACATATTTGGAAAGATTGGCGGTAATTTTGATTGGTATATTAACAAATTTGCTTTGTTTATTCTGTGCGGCAAGATATACAAGACCATCTTTTGGATGGGTAAACAATTGAATGAACTCACTATATGCAAGTTCTGACAACTTTCATGCATTTTTTTTATGTTTGCACATGAATCAGTGTTAGCATCATGGATGCGGTTGAAATATCCTCATATATCAATTGGCGCGCTGGCTTCGTCCGCGCCGATTCTTCAGTTTGAAGATATTGTGCCATTGGACACGTTTTATAACATTGTTTCTAATGATTTCAAGGTGTGGTTATTGATGCTCCTTGGCCATTCTATTTGCCTTATCAACGCTCCTTGGCCATTCTATTTGCCTTATCAACGCTCCTTGGCCATTCTATTTGCCTTATCAACGCTACTTACTAATGATGTGGCAATTTTTATCTGTAGCGTGAAAGTTTGAGCTGCTATAACACTATAAAAGAATCATGGGATGTCTTGAATTCTGAGGGTCAGAATGAGAATGGTCTTACAAAATTAACCAAAGATTTCCATTTATGTCGGTGAGGAAAAAAAAGAAAGTCATTATATGTGCTCAAATTTTTATTTATTGGGGCTGGCCTGATTGCGATGGTTGGCAGGGAATTGCAAAGTACAGATGATCTTGTGAACTGGTTGGATAGTGCTTATAGTTATTTGGGAATGGTGGACTATCCTTCTGCTGCATCGTTTATGATGCCTCTACCTGGACACCCAATAAGAGAGGTTAGTTTAGATACACTGTACTTTTGAATATATCTTGTGCTATTAGCTCATACAGGTATGATTAGTGGTAAGTCTTCTACCTGGTGTGTATATAACAGGACATTCTATGTCTTAGCAGTTATCACATAACTTCACTAAGCTTTGCTACTGTTGATCGAGCTCTCTGCTTGACTGTAGTCTACTGTTCTCTTGCAATACTAGCCAATTAATTCTTCTTTTTGTTTGTAATTACTACAAGACATATCACTTACAATTCTTTCTGAAATTAGCATTTGCTTGTTCTTTTCTTTTATTCTAGAGTGTTTTTAGAGTCTCAAGCATGCATACTTTATGATTAATACATAGATATGCGTCTTCTTGTACGTTTCCCTGTTTATGATGGACTCATAATATCATGTCTCCAGGTTTGCAGAAAAATAGATAATTGTCCTAATGGGACTAGCATTCTGGATCGCATTTTTGAAGGTGTGAGTGTTTATTACAATTATACTGGGGAGGTTGACTGCTTTGAACTGGATGATGATCCCCATGGCTTGGATGGTTGGAACTGGCAGGTATAGAAATGTTACGGAAGTACTTTTTTTACCCATTTTAATCTATTTGAAATGTGCTTTTCTCCATATTTATTATGTAATGCAATGTGCTATCTTGTATGATTTCCATCCTGCAGGCATGCACTGAAATGGTAATGCCAATGTCTAGCAACCAGGATACAAGCATGTTCCCACCATATGATTTCAATTACTCTTCTTTCCAAGAGGAGTGCTGGAAAGAATTTGGGGTTATACCGAGGCCTGAATGGATAACAACTGAATTTGGTGGACATGTAAGATAGAAATTGTTTTGTGCATATGATTATGATTATTCATGTTAAAGTTACTAACCCTGATGTTCTTCATATAATTTTTTTTATAAAAAATAACAAAAGTTAATGACATTCGTTTCCATTAGTTTGAATTGAGAGATCTGAGAACCTTCTTGAAATACTTGTGAATACCCGTGTCGCTCAGGATCGTTTTATTTGCATCGCTACTCCCGTCTGCAGATTGGTTCTGGTTGTTTGGACGGGGAATTCGCATTTGAATGACCAAGTTTAATGAATATATAAAAGAAGTAAACCTAATTACTTAGGCAGAGAAGACTAGGATGATGTCAGTGACAAAAAGTGTCGTATATTAATTCTCAAAATACACACATATACCGCGAAAGAGACTAAATTTTTAATTGACTGTAATTGTGAGTTAAAATTACTGAAGAATTTTGAGGGAATGACAAGAAAATGTAACACCTTGCACTTTGTGCCCTTGTTCATGTGAGAACAGACTGTTGGCTGCATCTGCAACCAATAAACTTTTTGAAACTATTGGCAAAGAACTGCCACAGAAATATATGAAGTCATTGCATATAGATGTTATGTTAAATTGGATGAGTTTGAACTTGAAGAAGGCACATGGATGCATGATGCGGTCCTAACACATTGACCTCTGTCATAACTTATGCATTAGATGGTTTGCTGGTGTAATTTATTGATAGATTATCACATGTTATGACGCATTCCTTTGTTGGTACCTAGTTATGATTTGATCCCCATACATTTTCTTTGACTGTGAAGGATATCAAGACTGCCCTAGAAACATTTGGAAGCAACATAATCTTCTCCAATGGTCTACTGGATCCCTGGAGTGGTGGCAGGTATGTAGTGGATGTATTACTGCTCTCACCATATGGTATATGACAACATTCTAATGATTGCTGTCAAATTTTGCAGCGTTCTGCAGAATATATCTGAGACTATCATTGCCCTTGTTACACAAGAAGGTAATCATCCTTTTCCTGGATTTTTCTTTCCCTCAATTGACGGTGTGTATGTGTATTGGAAAAAAGTTTCTTTGGTCTTCAAATGTATATGATGATAAGAAGCTTTAGGGTTCGTTATTTTCAAATGTATAAAGATAGTTAAGTTGGTACCCACTCTTCTGTAACTAGAATATTTTTGTTATTCTGAAAGCGTATCCATGGCTTGAACAAAGAACACGCTCTCTGTATATATATATCTAAGTTGGTAAACTTACTGCACTCTGTCAGAATTCAGTTAGTTTTTTTCATTTTCATACTTACGGATTTAGAAAAAAACTCCTATCTCTCATTGACGCTGCTACTGTTTCGTGATTTTCAGCCTTCCTCTGTTACTTAGGCTAATTAATTCGCTACAAGTATTGTTGTTCTATGACGGAACTGGTGTGAGGCTTAGTTTGTCCTAAGCATTGGTTTGTGTGCGGCTTTCTAGCTCAATTCTCGTTTCTTGCGAGCACGTAGCAGTGTTACGGACTTGTTCAAGAGTTTTATGCAGATTTTTAAAATGTTACTAGAAGCTAATAACATACACTTTGTCATATGCCAGGTGCACACCACATAGATTTGCGAGCTTCAAGACCCGACGATCCTGATTGGTTGGTTGAACAGAGAGAAACGGAGATCAAGCTGATTGCAGGATGGATAGATGAATACAAACGGAAAAAGGGAAGAAGTACTTTCTCTGTGTAGATCTTCTTGTTTGGGATTAACCCCCACACTAACTGTAGCAAATCCTCTAAATTTTAGGCATCTTAGACAAGCAGACAAGGAATGAGTTTTTTCTTAAAAGTTGTCAATTAGAATTTAGAAGTGATCTTATTTATATATATTTACCTAGTTTATAAAGTTTCAAACGAATGCCATGAACCTAAATACCACAATAGTTTTCCATAATATTGAAGATTTTGTTGGCATATTAAGCAAATTGCATTGCGATTAGCAAGCGGCCGAATTCGTTTGGTATGGCCTAAATATCAAAGAGCAAGATGTAGAATTGTCTATATATTTTGAGGTTTATTTTAGTGAAAATGGCAAAAACAATAAGGAAAACTATTTTTTTTCCAGAAAAAACGAATAAAATGACATCATACCTTTTAATAATAATAATTACTTAGAGAAGTCTTAAATGGGTAGATGACGTTGAAAGTTGACTCAGCATAACTATCGCACTCACAACCATTCATTATTCTATCATTAATGAGACTATCATTAATCTGATTAAGAAATAATTTCAAAAGTTCTACCCTCTAATATTCTAAACCCAACATTTAAAAAAAAAGGCGGCCTAGAAAATCCTAAAACAAGAAAACCTCATCAACCAATCCGAAACGGTGTCGTTTGCACCTTTCAATCTATATTTTCCAAACGCCAAGATTCGGTAACTCAGTCCTTTTTCTTACTCACGCGAGAAAATAAAAAAAGCAACAAAATAAGAAGAAAAAAACAAAAAGAAAGCGACCTGACCAGTTCTAGAGCTCGCCTAACAGTAGCTGATCGGTGGTCACCAAGGGTTTTTTTGTTTCCGGCGAGATGGCGAGCCCCATGACGCCGACTGCCGGTAGGGCTTTGTCGCTGACGCCTGGCGCTAGGGTTTTGCAGAGCCCGCTCAGTGACGAGACAATCTGGAGACGGCTTAAAGACGCTGGTTTCGATGAGGAATCAATCAAACGACGTGACAAAGCCGCGCTCATCGGTTATATTGCAAAGCTTGAAGCGGAGGTTCGGTCTTGTTCTTTCTTACTTTTTCCTTTTTTTTGGTTAGAATTAACTTCTTTTAGCTGCTTGTGTTGGAAACGGGTAGAGAAACAAACATTTCCAAGGTTTGGATCTTGAAATCCTTAATTTGGTATGATTGCGTAATAGGAAAGCTGTGAAATTGATTGGTTGATGAGTAATAAGATGTCTATATATTTCTTCCTTTCATGTTTAGGATGAGTGAAGCAATTTCCCATTATAGTCTTAGGTCGTAGTTGGTATAGTAAAGGAGTCGCGTAAGTGAGTGGCTCACAATTTGATTGTCGAGAAAGTAAGTTTTGACTACTTAATGTAAATGTGATATATGGATAGTAATTGAGTGTAGGAGTTGATTTTGTTGTAATTGTGTTGATTCTTGGTTTAAGCCAGCTACTAATAATGTAATAACGGATACTGTATTAATTGGTTCTGTATCGTTTCTGAATAGGTTTATGTTCTTACGTTTTACTGTGAAATGCGTGCTTTGTTTTGACTGATCTATTATTTTCTATTGTAACCATTGTGATTTCATGAAGATCTTTGATGTTCAACACCACATGGGTCTTCTCTTATTGGAAAGGAAAGAGTTGGCTTCAAAGTATGAGCAGATGAAAGCTTCTGCTGAGACAGCTGAGTTAATGCATAAACGTGATCAAGCTGCGCATGCTTCTGCTTTAGCTGAGGCAAAGAAACGCGAGGAGAGTTTGAAGAAGGCTTTAGGAGTTGAAAAAGAGTGTATAGCTAGTGTAAGGTTTTACTTAAGGTTTTCTCTTCTTCCCCTTTTCCCATCATTATGATACTATGATTTTTATGGTTTTTGTGGATGGACTTTTGTAGATGGAGAAAGCATTGCATGAGATGCGTACAGAATCTGCTGAAACCAAGGTCACAGCTGAGTGTCAGTTGGCTGAAGCACGCAAAATGATGGAAGAAGCGCAGAACAAATTCTTGGATGCTGAGGAAAAACTGCGTGGTGATGAGGCTTTGCAAGCAGAAGCTACCAGGTATCGTCGTGCTGCAGAAAGAATGCTCCAAGAAGTTGAAGCACGTGAAGATGATCTTAGCAGGCGTATCAGTGCTTTCAAAGCTGAGTATGTATTTAGTTCATCCTTTCATTTTCTCGACCTACAGTTCCCAGTGAATGCTGAATGAAGTATGCATGAACTAATGTTATAGCTTCTAGCTGTATTTATATTTATTTGTTTTGAATTTATCTGGCTAATAGGAGATCATATATATGTGGTTATTGTCAATTCTTTAATGGTTGACTTCCTCTCGCCATATAAATGATTGGTGATTAGGTGTCTCGTGATCTGTGGTATTGTAGACTCAAACTGATGGTAAAATAGTTCAGCTCCTTGTGATAATCTACATAACTTAGCATTTTCAAAAAATAATACCATCCTTAGTGACTCAATGTGCATATCATACTTCTCCATAACCTTACTGAAGGCCACTTTAGTTGCATGAAGTTTGATTGCCTTATATTATGTGTTTTCTTCTTGTTTTAGCTGTGATGCTAAAGAAAAGGAGTTGACACTTGAGAGGCAATCTTTGAGTGAGAGACGGAAAACTCTGCAACAAGAACATGAGAGACTACTTGATGGCCAAGCCTTGCTTAACCAAAGGGAGGATTACATCGCTAGTAAATCTGTAGAGATAGACAAGGTGGAGAAGCTGTTGGAAGCTTCAAAAGAGGAGATCAAGAAGGAACGTAGAGCACTAAATGATGAGAAATCCAACATGGAGTTGAGAGCGTCTTCCTTATCTCAAAGAGAGGAGGTTAATATTTTTGTGTATTTTTTTTTTTAACCCAATAAAAAAGAGAGCTGTTTTCAATTACTCTTGCACTTATATTGTTGCCTAGTTGTTTTTTTTAACCCTCGTTAAGCTGACAAAGTCCTTTCATTTGAATGAATGCAGGCTCTCATCAAAAGGGAAGCTATGCTAGATAAGAAAGAGCAAGAGCTACTTGTTTTACAGGAAAAGATTGCAAGCAAGGAATCTGTGAGTTTTCTGATTATTCTTTAATTTTCATGGTCATTTTACTTGCTTAATGCCCTCGTTTTTACTCGTAGCTATAAGATCTATGGGTTAACAATGCAGGCTGAAATTCAAAAAGTTATTGCCAACCATGAGAGTGTTCTGCGAACCAGGAATTCTGAGTTTGAAGCTCAGTTGGAGATGAAGCGAAAATTGGTGGAAGATGAAATTGAGGCTAAGAGACGAGCTTGGGAGTTGAGGGAGGTTGATCTCAATCAACGTGAGGACCTTCTATTGGAAAAGGAACATGATTTGGACGTTCAGTCGAGGACCTTATTGGAGAAGGAGAAAGATGCAGCAGAGAAGATGAACCTTCTTGATGATAAAGAAAGTAGGCTAAATGCTGCTGAGAAGGATGTGGAGTTGAGGATCTCAGTTATCCTAAAAGAAAGAGAGGAGATCAACAAAATGAAGTCAGAAGTTCAGAAGTCTTGGGAGTCATTAGAAGACAAAAAGAAACAAGTTGATTGTGCAAAGGAGAAATTAGAAACTATGAAAAGCGAAACAAACGAGTTATCAGTTTTAGAGATGAAACTCACAGAAGAGGTTGATATTGTCAGATCTCAGAACCTGGAACTTGTGGCCGAGGAAGACAGATTGAAAGTAGAAAAGGAAAAGTTTGAAGCTGAGTGGGAGTTAATTGAGGAAAAAAGAGAGGAGCTTAGGAGAGAGGCTCAACATGTAGCTCAGGAGAGAACTAATATTTTAATGTTGCTCAAGGAAGAGCGTAACAGCTTAAAACTAGAGAAGGAAGCAGTGCGTGATCAACATAAGCGCAATGCTGAATCATTTAATCAGGAGAGGGAGGAGTTCATGACTAAGATGGAGCAGGAACGTTCTGAGTGGTTCAATAAGATTCAGCAGGAACATGCAGATTTTTTGCTGGGAATTGAGATGCAGAAAAGAGAGCTAGAGAGCAGTATTGAGAAGAGGCGTGAGGAGGTGGAAAGCTATCTAAGAGATAAAGAGAACGCTTTTGAGCTTGAAAAGATGAATACACTTCAGTTTATTAGCTCTCTCAAGGAAAAAGCAAAGAAAGAGCTGGAACAAATTTGTTTAGAAATGAAGAAGCTTGATGATGAGAGAGTGGCATTAAATTCAGACCGTGAGCGAAGGGACAATGAGTGGACAGTGCTCAACATGTCAATCGAGGAACTTAAGGGTCAGACTCAGAAACTAGAAAAACAAAGGGAGTTGTTACATGCAGAGAAGGAGGAGGTTTGTGCCCAGATTGAAGAGTTGAAGAAATTAGAAGATTTAAAACTCGTCTTAGATAACATGGAAGTGGCTGATATGCAGAAGTCAATTATGGAGTCTAGTCGACGCAAAAAGCCAGCAGTATTGCATTATGTCGAGACTCATGAAAAGGCTGATGCCACTAACAACAGAAATGTACTCGATTCTCCCACGCAGGAATCCGATATTGCGTCTCCCAACTCTGATCGTTTCTCTTGGCTCAAACGGTGCACGGAATTGATATTCAAGAATTCTCCTCAGAAGCTCCAAACGCAGAGTGATGAAAATTCTTTGATATCTTACCATGAAGCTGCTGGTCTGAAGTTATCTGGCAACTTGGGCTCTAATAACAGACATCAGGATGCAACTTTCAAGTCAATAGAAATTCTTAGGAGGAAGCAGCCTATAAGACATGCTTCTGATGAACCAAAAGTTATATTCGAAGTGTCTCATGGACGTGAAATTATCCAAGGTACCTGTGGTTTAGGATCTGAAACTAATGAAGTACCCAATGAAAGGATTACACATTCTGGAAGGAAAAGGCAAGTTGAGAACTCTCTTTTGGATGATCCCATTGGTATGCCTGAGCAAAGTCAGAACAAGAAAATGAGGCATCAGGAAGTTGCAGCTCTCAGTGCATCCACAGATGTGGTTAATGACTGGTATAACTTTTACACTGTCGAGTCAGCTACTTTTTCCCCGTCTGGTTGCTTATTTGTTAGTATCATTGTGCATTGGTTTACTGCTTGTTTTAATCAATTTACTTGTCTCTATTGTCAGTGTGATTTCAACCCAGTCGAGTGTTCCAGAGGATCAGCATGCAACGGAAGCAGTTGTTGAGGATACTAATGTCCTAATTATAGACCAAGTTGTTAAAATTTCAGAAGTTACCTGTGAAGTTGTTGATACTGGCTTTACCAATCAAGAAAAGCATCCATGTCAGCAGAATTCTGAAGCGTCATTGAGCATTATTGTTCAAGAAGGAGAAACAAACATTCATCCAATTACAAAAGGGGTAGAGAGTCATATTGAACTTGGCACTAAACAACTTCTGGTGAGTTTTGTGTTCTCAATCACCTATTTTAACATGCCCTCACATTTAGATACCCAGTGGTAAGATGCGGCTCTAGCTCATATCTAGATGGTCATCATATATTTATATATTCATGCTAAGTTTCAGTGTTAACTTGCCTGTCTGAAGCATATATGTTATACTAAGGTCAAATTAGTTGCACCGTAGCTATAGCTGTCTTTCAATTTTGTAAATAAATATCTTCTGGTATCTGAGATGGTTCATTCTGAAACATCATTACTGTCACTTTATTTTCAGTCACATTGATGTTATTTATGTTCAATTTTTGGTTTGTCTGTTTTGGGAGCTCAAATATCTGGTGTGTTTCTATTTTGCAGTCTCAAGAAGATTCATCTGAAGAGGGTGATATGAGGTTGCAAAATCCTATCGAATCCAATAACAATGAGATGGTCACTGAGAATGTTCAAAGAAGGACAAGGTCCAAGAAGGCACTGTAGATTTCTAGCTTTTACTTGCAGCTGTATCTTTTTCGTGTATTTTATGATGAGGTATGCGCGCTACTTTGTTTCGTCTCTTAGGTTCGGTGGTTACTATTTCCAATGTGATCAGTTTCAACTCTCTGACATATTCCCCACATCTGCAGACTACTCAACAGGTGCTGGATGTTTTAACCATACTTGACGGTTCAGTTCTTATAACTAAGTGTTTGTGTTGGATTTTGACGCATACTGGTGTAGCTAACTGGTGCAAGGTGTGTACATGTTTGCGTGTCTTCTTGGTGTGGCTTAGTGCATGTTGGTGTTTGTAGTTTAATGCGTGAATAGGTGTGGGAATGTATGTACAGATGGGGATGGGGGTTTAGTTATCCATTTACGGCCCTTTATTGTTCGTCGACTTAGTTTAAGATCATAAATTTTCTGAATGTGTTGCGAGGTGTTATGAGATTATAGCCGCAATGCGAAGGTAATGTATATGCCTTTTCTTATCAATAGGTTATCTCCTTGTATCGTGATTTATGACTACTAGATCATATTTTAGTTCTTTGCTTACATTTTCCTTTAGCGATTGTGGCCAGGGTGATAGAGGTAATTGCATCTACTACCGCCTGCGTTTTGTTTAGGAGGGAACTTTCAAGTTGCTCAAATTTCATCAACATTGTACTGTAGTAGTAGTAACTACTACTGCAGCTCTACTCCTAGGTGAAAATTGTGATCGTTGGACTTTATATCAGTCGTAATATAAATTATGTCAGTAGTATTTTGAATGAAACAAAAGGATGGGAAAATTATTACTCGAAGGTTTCTTCTTTATTGCTCAAGGGTCAACGAAAACCTTTGACTAAATAGTTAGTGATAGTCTCCGCCGGGGATAGAGATTTTTATGTAATGTGCTCCAATGAGAGACACATTTGGATTGTCACCAAGTCACTTGCAAGGCACCGGAGGAGGTCTTCGGCGTTGGATGAAGCTCCAACGATCAAGTCAGTAGTTGTTCAAATGAATAAGACTATGAAACAACGCTTTGATACGTGTGTATGTTTATCTGTTGGTTCAAGTGATCATATCCCCTTGAGGAGAGGAGAAAATGGGGTATTTATAGGCCAGTCTTGTGGGTCCTTTAGAGCACGTATCATTCGAAGCATAATGAGCTATTACCGGGACACATGTCATCTGGGTACGACTTTGCTCGTTACATACCTTTTTGCCCGATAGTGGGTTGGTAATACCTGACAAGGCCGGATGATTGAAGGGACATTTATCGGCTTATACTTGCTTCCGGATGATAGTGTCTTTAGTGAGACCCGTTGATGACGTATGTCTGTTGTGGTGGGCTGTTGGAACATCCGGATTGTCTATGTCAAATGGCCCCTTGGGCTGGGTCGAACTGTGGATGGGACTTGCTTGCAGTGAGTTCTACAATGAGCTTTAGAAAAGACTTTTGAATTATCAGTTAGGATATTACTTATATAAAATTACCCAGGCACGGTGAAAAGATTTTATTTTGTTGAAAATAGAAGTATAATAAGTTAGAGATTTGAATTTGAAACCTAACAATTTCTCTATTTTATCGAAAATACTATGATTCAACTAAGTTGATTCGAGGCAGGGGATAAGTATATGTAATAAATCAACTATTGGTAATCTCCAAAAGTAAAAAAAACAAGAAAAGTCATCTCCAGTTGCATGTTAGTATGTTTTTTTTTATTGTTATGGGCCCACTACCTGTCACTTTTTTTGTCAGACTCCAATTCTGACGTGGACTAGTATTATTTGGACATTAATGTAATATTTTTTTTGTCATTTAATAACCGACATTTTTTTACGTTTTTTTACTATTTAGAGTACTTATCATTTTATCTTTTTCGAAGCATATATTTTGTACAAATGATAATTTTTTTTTTTTAAATCAACCCAATTTGATGATGGTGTGATAATTTGAGTAGAAATTAGAAGTAAAAATAAAACAACGTAGAATAAAATAAAATCAAAGATCATTATCTTACATTTTTCTATTATCCTAAAACGTGATATTAAAGGACAGAGAGAGTAATACATTATTCAACCTCAAAAGAAAAAAAATCGATTTTGTTCATTTTTAAGATAAATTGGATTCGATAAGTTAAATTAATATCGATTGTAATCAAATAAAAATCGACTTTTTTAACCTTTAACTCAGATTTTAAGTTCCTGGAAAAAAAAATACAAAATACAATTTGCATC
>NBIL01101733.1:0-18295 GCA_002752925.1 Viola pubescens var. scabriuscula | reverse complement strand
TTGATAGCTTTAAATGCCCACCGAGATTGGCGGGGATCCTTGTTCAAATCTTCCCCATGGCCCGTCTAGTTCGTGAGTACTTGCGTGGAATCTTGGTCAAGGAAGTCGTCCTTGGTCAAAGGAGGTTCTTCTATACTTGCATGATCAAGGGAGGTTCCGTCTGCTCCAAATGATTTGATTCTTGCTCTTCTTTGCTTCTTTTTCCAGATTTGATCTTCAAAGTTGTTTCCTGTAGTAATTGGACAAAACTAGCCAAAATCAATATCTAACCATTCAATTAGAACTTAGAAACTAGTGATAAAATCATTGCAATTATGGTCCGATCAGTACACCACCTCCACCACCATTAGTTCTATATCCTTTCTCCATGTCCATGACATATTCAACACCATCATCCTCTGGATATTCCTCATCATCATCAAATGTCAAAATATCAACCAAATCAACATCATTTCATTACTGCTTTCCTTTATTCTTTCTTTTTTCTTTCCTCATCTCAAGCTCAATCTTGTAGAAAGGATCCACATCCTTATATGCCTCAAAGGCCTTTTCAAATTTCAAAACAGACTCTAACATCAAAAAGGTTGAGTTCCGCCTAGTACACACATCTAAACACAACAATGCTTTAGACTCAACATGCTCTCTTTCTACACATTCCTTAAACTTAGACAGTCTAGATGGAGACTGTCTAATGTACCTTATTGCCTCTCTGATCCTAATGATTGATGTTCCCATAGTGGTAAGCCCATGCATTTCCATCAAATTGACTATGTGTGCAATGTACCTTACATGAAGAAACTCTCCCTCACAAATACTTGTACCCCACTAATTCATCCTCTTCCTAATCCAAGCAACAACTAAGTCATTTGAGCTAGCATTATCTATTGTGATTGTAAATACCTTATTGATTCCCCAATCAATCAGACATTTCTCAAGAGCCTTTCCTATAGCATCACATTTATGACTATTGATTGGATAAAAATTCAATACTATTTTCTATAAATTCCAATCATTATCAATAAAGTGAGCAGTTATAACCATGTAGTTAATCCTTTGAATGGATGTCCAAGTGTCAATGGTAATAGAAACCCTTTCACAATTGGACATCAAATACCCTTTCAATCTCAACTTCTCCTCAACATACAACCTATAACAAAACCTACTAATTGTGCTCCTAGAAGGCACTACAAACTTATTTTGCACAGTAGCCATGAACTTCCTAAACCCTATAGCCATGAAGTCCATCCTCTATTATCATTAGTGTCAAAGCCCTCTTACAAGCTTGTAAAACTTCCAAGGTCCTACAGTCTTACTACCATCAGGATTTACATAAGTTGTCATTTCAGTTTACCTAGGGTCATTAGAATGGGGTACCTCTCTACACATTTTTATGTGATTTCTCATGCCATTTGTACCATCTAACTTAGAATCACATGCAGTATCAGTTTTACAGTAAACACAAGTACCTTTTCATTCTCCATCCTCATTTTGGTACTTTGTAAACTGCTTCCACACCACTGATCTTCCGGCAATCTCCTTCCTTTTCTTCTCTTTCTTGACTGTAACAGTAGCCCTAGCAGCTCCAGCTTGTGCTTGCGTTTGTTGTGTTTGTGTATCTGCCACTGCCACCGCAACTTCTACTTGTTGTGTGTCTGCCATTACCACATCTCCTAGGTTATCAGTCATCTTCCTTTGAATTTTTAAAACTCCTAATTAATAAAACAAAAAATCAAAATTAGTAAGTTGAAGACTTATGTATTGGTTGAGGACTTTAAACAAACACCTTAAGATCAACTCCATATCAAATGTGTATCCAACAAACCCAGCCCTATAACATCACATTTAGGCTAAAAATTGCAATTACACCAGGGTTTAGTAAGTTGTTAGTCACCTCAGTGCTTGTGAAGATGGTGACTAGTGAAGATGGTGTTGGTGAAGAAGATGGTGACTGGTGTTCTGTCAGTAAGAGTAGGGGTAAGATGAAATTGGGTGGTGGGCGACGACGATGGTGTTGGTGTTGGTATGGTGCTGGTGAAGATGGTGTTGGTGAAGAAGATGGTGATTGGTGTTGTGTTGTGTCCGTAAGAGAAGAGAGAGAGGTGAGAAAATGAAATCGGAAATGCCCCTAGTAATAATAATACCCCTAAGTTCGGGTATTTTGGGTACCCGAAATTACAAAATGAATCTCGTTCCGTTCCGTTCCGAAATTAATTTCGGGTATTACTTTCCCGATCCTGAATTTTAGATACCTGAAATTTTCGATTCGAAATTAAAAAAGACTCGGGACGGAAAATCAAAATTTCGGGTATCGGAACTTTTGCCCACCCCTACCTTTGTTGGGATCTCCCTCGACTCACCGAAGTCGTCCCTTTACTGAGTCTTCTCCCCAATCTCATCGCGTAAGGCCCTCTTTCAATCTCATCTCCTCACTCTCTTCCTCGACTCATCTTTTCAATCTCATCTCCTGCTGCTATATCTAATTGGAGAAACATTAGTTTGCAAAGCTAATTGGATTGATGTGTTGCTTTTTATTTAATCTATTTTTTTGTCTTCCTCAATGGTAAACTAAACAATTGTGCCTTCCTTAGTGGTAAACTAAACCAAGCCAAAAAAGGAGTTTCTCCATTTCAGGTGTTTACCGTTTATCTTGAATTTTGCCTTTGAGTTTGCGCATTACCTGTTTGAGAAAATGCTTAAGAAAACTCTTGTAATCTAACAATTGTACGTTTAACCTGTGAAATTTGGACTCATGGGTTTCAATGTTAAGTTATTAGTAGTAAGCCACTTGACCAATATGTATCTTTAATTTTACTTTGAGTTTGGGCATTACTTGTTTGAAAAAATGCGCAAGAGAAACCTTGTAGTCCAACAATTGTACATTTAACCTATGAAATTTGGATTCATGGGTTTTGCTTAAAACATATTTTATCATTATAAAATGTTCTATTCAGTTATCCATTCCACTTGTAAACATGGTAGGTTTTTTATCTATCTATATCGTTTGTGGGCTTGATTGCTTTCAGGTGGTTAGCACCGATGACAATTCTTGTCATTGTCATTTATTTATTAAAGAGTGTTTTGTGTTTTGATATATTTGTTGCTATCTATGTTCATTTTTTTATTCGGAAAAAAGAAAGATTCTTGTAGCCTATATGTATGTGTGCACAATGTTTCAAAGAAAGTGACATTGTATGAAATATTTTTTGCTCAATTGATTCAATTAATAAAAATAGAGTTTGCAAAGCTAATATGAGTGAAAATAATCAAACATGTTTTTCCATTGTGATATTTCTCCAATTAAAACAATGAAACATGTTTTAGCTAACATTAGTTTGAAAAGCTAATTGGATTGATGTGTTGATTTTTTTTTTGGGTTTGAGCTTCTCATAGATTATTGAGATTTTCGCACTCACCTTGTTACTAGTAAGTCAACAATCCTTTTCTCGCTTGTTTTTTCAGTTTCTTAGTTTTATAATAAAATGATGTGTTTTAGATCTGCCCTTTTCATGGTTTCTCACTTCCATCATTTATTTGATTGACATTTTTCCTCATGTAGAGTTATAGTAGTTTTAATGGATTCTTGCATTTTTCAAGCTCTACTGAAAGATCAATTGGTGTGATTTTTCTTAGATGGAATGCCCTTTTGTTTGCTTATTATCATCTGAACTTATGCATGATGGGTGTTGTTTGCTTCTCTCGCCTAATTTTGGAAAGTATTCTTGGCATTTAGGACAATGTAGTGTCATTTTGTGGAATTTATTTGATACCCAAAGCAATACTTTTGTAGTTTCAAATTATAAATCTACTGCATTTGAGAATTGATATTCGCTCTTCATTTGGACCTACACTCTTGCTTCTAGTAGTAATGCTAGATTCCAAGTTTATATAAGGAAAATGATATTTGTTTTCATACAAACTATTACTAAAACAACTTCTATAAAATGCTTCTCAATTACTTTTATGGAAGAATGCTCTTCATTTTTATTCTACCCGGTTGCTCTCACATGATAAACTTGTTCTTTTGTCACCCGTTAGCATAGATACATTGATTGTTTCGTATAACTTGAACTTTTCTGCAATCGCCAACTTACTTTTCATATCATCAGTAAACACCATGCTAAAGTGAGGTAGATGGTGTAAGTTGAGAAATCTCACCGCAGTTACTTGTTCTTCTGCATGTAGAAACTACTGATTTATAGAATTTCCATTTTGGTAAATTTATAGAGACATTTTAAGTTTTATTATTGTTGCAACCTACAATAATGTAGGAATGTCTGCAGTGCATTTGTTTGATGGTTGTTACAAACCACTCTAAACATGATTCATAAAAACAATTTTATATGATTAATTCCCATCATATTCCAAAAGAGAAATACTACATCATTACATATTTATTGAAGGAATCAATTGATCTTGTGAGTGAAGTTTGAATTCTTTATACTCTTTAACAGGTTAAACAACTTCTTGAAACAAATAAAAAATGACAAGTTGTGTAGAACTCTTTATTTGTAATGTTATTCTTGTTGCCAAGTTGCTACATCTTAAGGTTCATCAAATTTTTCATCTCATGTATTATTGTAGATGGCATCTAAAAGAATTGGAAAATGGGCGAAAGTTGTCTAGAATGACTGAACAATAAATATTTTGTGTGATGTTTCCATTTGGGCCATTAACAAAGGCTTGAGGCCAGGGAGTCATTTCAATATAAAAGGGTGGTTGTTTGTTATTGTTGAATTTAATAAATTGTCTGGATTAGACTATGATAGGGTAAGCTTAAAAATAAGTGGGATGCAATGAAGAAAGACTGGAAACTTTGGTAGGAGTTGCTTCACAAAGACACTGGATTAGGATGAGATCCTATTAAACGGACAATTGAGTTGGTGGAATGAAAAAATAACGGTAATTCATCAAACTAAAAACACATTTTCTTATAGTTTTTGATTTGTTATGATATATTTTTATTACTATGTTTTATGATTTTTTAAACTTTTTTTTCTATGTAGGAAAATTCAAGTTTTCATATTTTCAAGCATGCGGGAATTGAGCCTGCACTTTGTGAAAAATGGGATGTCATGTATGGAGGCATTGTGGCTACATGTGAGTTTGCTATAGTACCTACAATCAATGAAAGGAGGAGCACACCTATTGAGGAGGATGCTTCCATAGAAGGAGTTGGTGACTCAAGTAAGCTGTCAGATTTTGAGAACAACTTAGATGACTTGTTTGCTGATACTGACGACATTATGGAGAAGGGAAACAAGAGAAGAGTGCTGGTCAGTCTAGTTCTAAACAACAGAAGCCTAATAAAGGGAAAAGGAAATCTAGAGGAGCAGAAATGATGTCAGAGTAAATTAACAGTTTGGTCAGCTCAGTTTCGATAAGGAGTTCTGCAACATCTCAATGGAAAGAGAAAGAGGAGGATAGGGAGAGGGAGAGGGAATTTCTAGAAGTAGTATTTGGGAGGTGTTTGAAGATCTAAAAGTATTACCTTTGGATACAAATGGTGTGATGTTTTTTTTTCAACTACTTTGATTGAGCAAAAAATGAAGAGAGAAATCTATTCTCGACTCTCAATAGTCGAATAAAAATACGCATAGGTGGAACATCAATTTAATGAACGGCGTTGATAAGTTAATTTTATTGTATTAGTTTGGTTGTTATTTCCATATTGAGCCTTTATTGTTGTTATTTTGATTTTATAATTGAACATTTTGAGTTGTAATTCTTCACTATTACTTTGTAATGTTATTTATGTATTAATGCCAATTGGTTTGTGTGATAATGATTAGTGTTGATTGTTGAATCTCATTAGTTGTGCTTAATTGAGGAGATCGATTATATTTGTTGAAAATGTGTTTGAAATGAGAATGATGTGTCTTGTGCATTGGTGAAACTAAAGCACAAGACATATTTATTAGGTACTTTTTGAAAAAAGGGAAAAGACAAGAAAGTGAAAAAACATACCAAAAGTTTTACACATTTCTTGCTGGGTTGTTTGACAAAAGTGAAATGATATGTCTTGTGCTTGAAGTGACCATGCATTAAAATTTTATTCAGACAAAAATATATCAATGACAATTTTCCTGCTTTAATTTACTGTTTGAAGTGACTACGCATGATTCAATTCTTTTTGGACAAAAGCATAGCCAAGTAATGACATTTTTCCTTCTTTATGTTTACATGCTTGATGAGACAATGCATGACATTTTCTTTGGACAAAATCATAGCCAAGCAAAACTAAT
This sequence comes from Viola pubescens var. scabriuscula, assembly GCA_002752925.1. NCBI lineage: Eukaryota > Viridiplantae > Streptophyta > Magnoliopsida > Malpighiales > Violaceae > Viola > Viola pubescens. The sequence continues at coordinate 12,053 of NBIL01101733.1, read as the reverse complement.
AATTTCACTTTTCCCTTCTTGAAATGACCATACAAAAAAATTTGCAGATCAATAAGTGATTCATTCCCATATACATTAACATGGGAGACCATCAATTACCATCTATAAATTGGTTGTTCATTCTTATTTATCTTCTTACCAAAAGAAAGAAGTGATCTAACCCAATATAAAAAAAATCATTCATCTACGATTTTATTAAAGCATTCGCAAACAAGTTCACAAGTAAGATTTTCTAGTCGTCCATGTTTTCCTTTTTCATGCACACACTCAAACATCAAAAGAGAAGATTTGAGTAGGAAAATAAATTGAAGGTACAAGCATTTTTACTATTTCTCGTGCTTTAATTATTTTTTTATTTTTGTGTATAGATATGGATTTTGAAAAAGATGATGAATTCTTTTGGCAATTATCAACAATGACGCCAACAACTATAAGTACATATTTTTATACATACTTGTATAAAGAATCATGTATGACATCATTTTAGACAGTTATCGATCAAATCAGATTTATCGGTAGAAAAGACATACTAACTTAGAATATCATGGCAGTATGTAGTTTTAATATGCAGTTCATATGTGTATGTGCCGGATGAGAGGAAACAACGCACGACACTCGTATTTTTAATTGGGTACTAAATAACCCAAATATGAACTTTCCAAAGCCACCTCGAGAATAAATATTAAGTTTTGCTATTATTATTCATAATTGTTGCGCATTGTTTATTATTACAATTATTATCATTATTATTATTATTATTATTATAACTACTTACTTAAAATACATTTTTAATTAATTAGTATTATTATGTATAAGTGTTATGTATAATTTATTAGTGATTTATAATAATTATTGTATTTTGTTATAAGGAAAATATTATTTGGTAGATGTTGGTTATCTCGATGTGAATGATATCTAAAGCTCTATAAGTGCACGAGATATCACTTGCTTGAATTTCATCGTGGAGAGCCGCCGCCAATGGGTGAAAAGAAATTTTTAATCGTTCATATTCTTTATTAAGAAGTTGTATCGAGCAAACAATTAGAGTGTGGAAAAGAAGATGGAAGATATTGAATAATATACCTTCATATTCATTTCAGACACAAGTTAAAATAGTTGTCGCATCCATGGCATTACACAACTATATCAGAAGAATTTCTTTAGGTGATTCTGCTTTTGAAATTTTTGACATGCATCCTAATTTTGTGTCAACCGATAGTATTTTAGACGTCGTAGAAGTTCCACCCAGTGAAGTCCCTCTAGAGGATGAAAGTACACAAACTAACATAAACAATGACCAATATTTTTTTATAAATAAAGTTCATAACTCAATAGCCAATAGTTTAATGGCAAATGGATAATATAATAACATATTTATTGCTTTAAGTGGTAGTGAGTATCAATTTTATATTTTACTAATAAGAAGTTTTTTTGTTTGTATATGACAAACGTGGTGATTAATATTTTAGAAGTAAGTTAATGTTGTTCATTTTATGGGACACATTTTTTTTATTTCAAATATAAATATTACTACGTATTTTACAATAATATGTGACATTAATTTTCAAATCGAATTTCCACCCTAATTTGACGTGATTTTGAGTTTAAGTTCCAGTTAACTCAAATTGGTATTCGAATTTATGAGTTTAACTCGCCATTTTCACTAGAGAGCTTGTGGGCCCTAAGAGTTAGGACGCTTTTCTAAGACTTGGGAAAAGGGGGGTGGGGGAGAGAGAGAGAGCGAGGTTTGTAGAAAGTAGAGAAACTACCCGGCCGAAACCTAATTGCGTTCGAATTTGAGCTTGAACCATGTCGTCGACGCTTTTGGAGGTGACTCGAGGGGCACACGAGGAGGTGGAGCGGTTGGAGCGGCTTATAGTGAAAGATCTCCAGAACGACCCCGCGTCCGCCAAGGACCGCCTCTCTCAGAGCCACCGCGTCCGGAACATGATCGACATCGTCATCGCCACCACGCACAAACTTGTAACTTCTCTTCTCTCCATCTTAATTCAACGCCCCCTTTCCTTATCTCAATAATTATTGTCTTTTGCATGACTTCTTGGTGCTTGGTTTTGGTTCAGATCGACATTTATGAAGATGAGGATAATGCGAGGAAAGACGAGATTGCAGCTCTTGGAGGCTTAACTGCTACTGGAGCTAACGTTTTCAGTGCATTCTATGACAGATTGAAAGAGGTAGGTTTGCGTTTACCCAAGTTATTCTTTTCCTATTCAATCACTGGTTGAACAAAAATTAATTATTTGTGCGCACAGATACGTGAGTATCACAGAAAGCATCCGGCTGCTCGTGTTGTTGATGCCAATGAAGAGCATGAAGCTTTACATAAAGAGGAGCCAGTAATTGAGTTTACTGGTGAGGTCAGTCTTTTACTCTTTAACCTAGTATAAATCTGTCAATTAATGCTCAAGTTTTCTTATCTGAACTGGTCGCTGAGCAATATGTGATTTCTCAATGCAATTCTTATATGTAATATGTAACTTTACTAAACTTCTTGTTAGCAATTGTTTACTTTTCTACTCTGTAACTTATTGAGAATAATAAAATAGGCATGGTGTAAGGACTAATTAAGCTTTGCTGTTATTTGTCAATTTGGGAAGTGGTATTGGTTGATCTGTTGTTGCTAGTTTCTGACCCTGTATATGGGGGCATACCCTAAATGCCTTATTTAGCAGATAGTTTCTTTTTTATTTAATATTTTGCTGCAGTTTTCATCATTACTGACAGCAGTATTTGTGTCAACATTAAGTACCAGTCCTTGTGCTTTTTTAGTCTAACAATTTTGGCTACATATTATGGCTTGTCTTTCCTCAGCAGCAAAGCTAACAGATACTTCATCTGGACTTTTCATTCAGGAATCATTTGGAAAATATCTAGACTTGCATGAATTGTACAACCAGTATATTAATTCTAAATTTGGGGAGCATATTGAATACACCGCTTACCTTGATGTTTTCTCACAACCACATAATATTCCTCGCAAACTGAAGTTTACCAGGTAATCTTCTTTCTTTAATTTATTTTGTTTTACAGTTCATTTAAACTTTTCATTATCGACACTCCAGTGCTTTAGTCATCATCATCCTCTGCTTAAGTGAATTATGCATGTGAGATTTCAGAAGGTTACTGTTTATTTCTTTACAGGCAATACAGGGAATATTTGGAGAATTTGCTGGAGTATTTAGTTTATTTCTTTCAGCGAACAGAGCCCTTGCAAGATCTTGATCGAATATTCCTTAAGGTTTGTTGACTTATTTCAATTTTTTTGTGTTTATTATGACTCATCCCTGGTTATGCTATGATCTGTACGACTATGATATCATGTGCATAGCCTTCCTTTTCTTTTCCTATAATGAAAGACTAAATTAGTGTCAGGTAGGTGTGTGGCTTTAATTTAGTTACTGATGTTGCCAAATTTACCTTTGATTATTTCACTTTTTTTGATCATGCAACAAATTACTTGCAAGATGTTTAGCTCCTTAATATTCTCTTACTGCTTGCAAAACAAGCAAATTCCATGGGAAATCAGTTTAGCTCTAGTTAAACTCAATTAGTTGAGCAATTAATCAAGTTTAGGCATGCCCGCAATTTAGTAGGTAGCTTGAAGTTTCATGACTATAATTAATTTATGAATAATAAATCTTATATACTACTCTGGTTCCCATCTAGAAAGGAAACTGGTTGTTATGAACTCGAGAATAGGATCAAATCACACGGCGAGCTGTAGGATAGCTCAAGCTCATCAAAGGGAACTTGAGACCTTAGCAACTCTAAGTGAGAAGTTGACCTAGCCACTCTAAGGGAGAAGCCGACCCGACCTTGGAACTCCTTAGAGAGAATTCCATACCTCTGTTTTGAATAACTTTATGCTTATTTTATTAAATAGAAATGTTACCTCTTAAATAGAGGTTTACAAGAGCTAGATAAGGAAACTACTAACTTAGAGGAATTATACTAAATAATAGATATACTACTAAATCTTACGATACTCCTAAATCATAGAGATACTACTAACTTAAGGGAACTAAATCACTAAACCCTAGCTACTTGCCATAACACTGGTGTGCAGGTGTGACTTAAGTGGTAGATGCTTCATATATGTTCTTTGAAGAAACAACTTGTTGCGGTTTCATAACTGCTTGGGAATTTCTGCTATGCGTTTCTGGCTAAAGCTTGATACAGTGTGGCTTCTTCGGAACTTAGTGAACTGAGCTTCATCATCAATCGTGAGCATGATCTTGAGTTGATTGGCTCAAGCCTGCTCTTGATCTAACATAACTGAGCTTAAGTTGGACATCATGGTTCTCAGCTTGATCTAGCTTTCTAGAAATATATTTTTAAATGTGTAAGGAGTTAGGAGAGAGTAAACCTAATATACTTCTCTGATTTAATCAATCTTGTTGTTACCTCTGGGAGCTGCATTTGCAACTTCAAAAGTAAGATTTTGTATGTGGGGGAAGACAGTTAAAGTATGTATTTTATAGAGTGCTCCTCCAAGTTATGTGGAGCAGGTAAGCTAAGGTTCTTTGCAGTCCCGAATGCTTTTAAACAGCCTATTTTACGACTAACCCATGAGTGGTGCATAATTCCATGGTTCCTGGGTTCCTTAGGTTTAGTTTTTATTTTACATTTACATATTAATAAATTTCATTTATATTATTCAGTAGCATTCATTATGTTTTAGTACTTAGTGTGTTTGTTTATGTTTGTGTTTATTCCTGTGGTGATCCTAGTTTCTTAGGATTTAACTTACTTATGCTTAAAAGTTTATGGAGTTTATCGATTAATAACATTGAGAGGCTTTTAGCTCACTTTTGAATTGTGGTGTGTCAATATTAGCTTAGGTGTGACTCTTAAGGTGCCTAATTGTGACGCTTAGATTTTTTCTGTTATTTACTTCCCTTAAAACTCCTTCGCTACATTACCTGGATTACGAACCCCTTGATCAATGATATAGTAGAACCTCAGAAAAGGAGGAGGAATAGGATTCCTATCAAGCACTAGGGCCTTTGCCAAATAATGAAGGAGAGGGAAAGAAGGAGTTCAGACATATTGGATTGTGAGTGTGTTACTAATAGTAGTTTCTGTATGCATGTAGTTACTTGTGTTCCAACAGACCTATGACAGCTAATTACTGCTAACACATCTACGTTTATTCAAATCAGACCCAAGCCCCTAGATTAGATATCTGAGCAATTCTCTATTCCATCCACATCAAACATTTACACAAAATCCGACCTAGACATTACCCTTCACAACAGGTCAGTTCAAAATAGCTACTGAGCTTTCATGTATCATTTTGTACGCATAGTATTCAAAAGAATTCTAACAAGACACCAATATTGTAGCTGTGATTACCGTTTTCTTATTTTCATGTCTATGACACGTTCATGATTTATCATGTTATGTTGGAGTCAGACACTTTACTAAATTATCTGTGCTGCTACATAGGTTGCAAGTGAATTCAAGGACCAATGGGCAATTGGAAAGGCTACAGGATGGGAGGCTGATGGTAAAGAAAATGGGGATATTTTTGATCACCCTGCTCTAATCGATCTGGATTATTACTGTACAGTTGAAGAGTTGATGGAAGTTGGCCCTGAAAAATTAAAGGAGGTATGAGTAACCTATTGTATGCATATCATTCTTTTGCTAACTGCTAGCATCACCGATGTGCAACTGTAGGTATCTTTATCCATAGTTTTTTTGGTTATTTTATTAATTTGTTAGTATTCTTAGAATTGCTAATTTACATGGTGGTTTGGTTATATAAACATTGTATTTAGATCCAGTTTTATTATCTCTCTTAAATTGTTGAGATGAAACAGAAGCTTGGATCTTTGGGATGACATATATATTTGCAAATATAGATCACAAATGGAATTGAATAGATTTATTTTAGGGAGAATTCAATTCCCTAGATAGATGATATGTATGATATTCCGTTTTCAATTTGAGCCAAAATTTTAGAAGACCTAGAGTTAGGAGTTTACCAATGGGTAATGCTGCTCCAATACGTAAGCAAAGAGCTGACAGCAGTACCATTACCAATGAAAAAACAGTTGTTGCAATAGGGAAACAAAATGAATTTGGTATTATTAGCATTTCTCCAAAAAGATACTGTCTCCAGTTCTCATTTTTAGGGGGATCATTTTCTTGTTATTTTTTTCTCTTAATAAATGGAATCAAGATATGAAAATTGTCATTTTAAGATGTGGATTCAACTGGTGCCACTGTTTGAGGATTCCAAGGACTAGCCTAATTATTCTAAGGTACTTGATATTCCCCTATTCTTGTCAACACCAGTCACTTTTGAAGTCAACAAACAAGGATGTAATGTAACTTTTGTGACTCATGACTATCATCCGTAGAGATCTTTTCAATGCTGCTTGGAGTTTAGCGATGTTCACTTTAAAGCAGAACAAAAGTAGATAAAATTGCTCGCAGGATAAAGTTTAGGGAGTCTCTCTTTGTTTTTATTTAAAGTAAAGTTTAGGAATTGTTGGTTTTGTTGTGTTTCATTGTAACACCAGAATTTTAGGCTATCTGATTCAGCAAAAAAACATTGATTTTAAGATATTGTGGGAGTTAGAGTTTTCGTCTAAAATTTAGAAGTCTTCTGGAATTTGTTTTTACAAAGATTTTGCCTTCTGCAATTGCCAAATATTTTGTGAATACTTAATTTTTTATTTCCTTTGCTTTGCTTCCAAGTCCTTGCGTTTTTTATCTTCCTTGGTAGATGTTATATGATATGTGATTCAAATTTCATTAGCAATATTACTCCCTTATATTGTTTGTATGTGCCTTCTCTAACTAGCAGTTTTCCTGGCAGGCACTGGCTGCATTAGGATTGAAGACTGGTGGCACTGTTCAGCAGCGTGCAGAGAGGCTATTTCTAACAAAGGTTTGGACTTGTTTGTTTACTATTATGAACTCTTTGAATTTATTAACACTAAAATGGATGAACTATTTTCCCACTTAAATGTCTAACTCTGTTCTCTCGACTGTTTCGGGATGTTCTATGAATTTTTACAACTGCCAAACAGATTTTGAGTAAAATTATGGAACCGAGTAGATGCTACAGAATAGTGAGAATAGAATTAAAAGGTGCTAGGCTTAACCCTGTGATGGAATGCTTTGCCCCAAGGTGCTAGGCTTAAGGCCCTTTGTAGAAAACATGTCCTATGTTCTTCTCTTTTTATTCCTATAGACTTCCTATATTTTCTTGATTTTGAACTGTCAATTGTAAGTGGTGCCTGATCTCAGGTGTTGAAAACAATATTTAATATGGACTAAATTGCCCATCATATACAGGGTGCAAGTAGTCTACTCTTTATTTTTGTCCTGGAATTAGCTTAAACTTCAACCTATGTAGATGATAATATTTATATAGTCAAACCCTTCTTCCTGCAGAATTTGACTGGAGGCAGCCTTGTTTCCTGAATTTCATGAAAGTACTGTTCACCACCACTCTTTTGAATTTGTGTGCTTCTTTTGTGTTTGGAAGTTAAGAAGCTTTTGGTTTTTTTTGGTGCAGCACACATCACTTGAGAATTTGGACAAAAAACATTTTACTAAAGGTTCCCGTGGATCAGAACAGAATGGGACTGTGTCCGTTGCAAAAGAAGTTGACAACTCAGAACATATTGCTTTGATGGAGGCTAAAATTCAGAAACTTTGCGACTTGCTCAAGGAGGTTAGCTTTTGTGGTCATATGTTGCTTTTGTTGGTTAATTTACACTTGTTTTTTTATTCCAGAGCATATTGGATTCTGCCATTCTTTCGTTGTTTATTTTTCTTTTGCCTGCACTTGATTATCAGGTGTGTATTAACCAAGTTCCGTTTCTCTATTTTTATTTACTTTATAAAGGCAATTGTACGAACAAAAGAGAATGTTGTGAAGAAGCAGGCTTTGACATATGATGAAATGGAAGCTGAGCGGGAAGAGGTTAGTTAGTTCTATTCTTCTTATTTTATTTGGTGAGATCTTGTTATTGAGGAACCACACTATCCTCCACGATTGTTGTGTATAAACTGCGACAACATAATATTGCTACAAAAATAGCAGGGTCGATGACGGCAAACATTTTAGCTGGCTTCTGTGGAACATTGTAGTAGGCTTACAGGGGAGTGGTTTGGACTGTCTGACCTCTCTCCACAATTCAATGTAGAGTAGAAATTGGTTATAGTAGTACAGTAATATGTTTTTTTCATGGTAGTGTTCCCAGTTTAGCGGAATTGCTCAAGATAAACTCCATGCCAATCAGGCCTTCCTCTCTTGATTGTTTAGCTCCTCCATTTTATTGGAAGTTGGGACTTCATGTGTCCCTCTGTTAAATTTCCTCCCATTTTTTTTTGGTGGGGTGGGGTGGGGTGGGGATTTACAAATGTTTAGTATATAGGAAATTATGAAAAAGACCAGATGAAAATCCTTTAGCGCTTGAGAGAAGCTTGAATCACAACTTTTTATAACTGTCCTTAGCAAGCTATGGTATCTAGCATGTTACAAAAAGTAACAACAAAATATCATGAAGTATTTACACCTTGTTTATTTTGGTGCAAATTTGCTTTGCAACACTAAACATCTAGGCATTAAAGTTCTTTGTTGCATTTGCTTATAATTGACTGTTTTTTCTGAAAATTGGCGCAGGAGGAGACACAAGCTGACACTGAAAGTGATGATGAGGAGCAACAGATTTACAATCCCCTGAAGTTACCAATGGGTTGGGATGGAAAGCCTATTCCTTATTGGCTATATAAACTACACGGTCTTGGCCAGGTATTTTCATCTCTGACACATGTTCTGCTGTTTTCTTAAAACCATTACCAACTTATGGATAATTGCATTGTCCATTAAAAGAACTCACGGATTTAAACCATGACGGAATTTAATCAAGGATACAGGTCCATCCATTTGCTTTGTCCTTGCTGGTTTGAGTTAAGGCACAGGCACTACTTCTGGTACATTTGAAGATTTTTTTTGCTTATTCAGGGGATCATACCTAGAATAGGAAGATGTTATGTATAAGCGATAAGTCCTAGGACTGTCTACATCTAAGGAAAGAGACGGAACATGTTCCTTTAACTGGATACATAGTTTTCTTAGAAAAATATTACAGAGTTGTACATCAGTAATAGTATCATTGAGTCATGCAGTAATGAATAGTATAATAGTACCAATCTAAGGAATTTGTATAGTAAGTTTGAGATGTTAGCCAATCCAAAGTGCAGTTGCAGTTTGGTCTGTGGTACAGTGAGCATGGTAATCCAAGGATGGTACTAACTGCTTGGTCCTGCAATTTTTTTTTTCCCGTTTCAGGAATTTAAGTGTGAGATATGTGGAAACTACAGTTACTGGGGACGTCGTGCTTTTGAGCGACATTTCAAGGAATGGCGTCATCAGCATGGGATGCGTTGCCTTGGAATTCCAAACACCAAGAACTTTAATGAGATAACATCTATTGAAGTATGATTCTTGAGTCCGTGTTTCACTTTGATGAATCGAACGTGCCCCTGTTCCTTAGTTTTATCATCTAATTCCCAATAAAATGTTTGTGTTATTTAGGAGGCGAAAGACTTGTGGAAGAAGATACAAGAGCGGCAAGGAGTGAACAAATGGCGGCCAGATCTGGAAGAAGAGTATGAGGACAAGGAGGGGAACATATACAACAAGAAGACATACACTGATCTTCAGCGCCAGGGATTAATATAATAAGAGGCAGGGCCTGTTTTGATTTTAGAATATCCTGCCAAGGATCGGGAACTACGCAGCGGTGTAGCCATTTCATCGCATTGCATTTACCAACTAGTAGTATTTTAGTTAAAAAATGGGATGGTGGATTGTTGGGAGAAAACTACTGAATTTTAATTTCATTTCTTACTGCATGTATAGCCATGTGTTGGCATTATGATAGTAGATTAAAGCAGGGTTAACTCCGAAAATAGAAGAATTCTTCTTGACTCTTGTAGACTAAGCCAATTAAAACAAGACACATTTTTGATGTGTGCCACCTCATTAACTTTATTTTTCTTTTATTTATTACTTCATTACTTTATTTTCTATTTTCATCAGTGCCATTGCCATCTCTGCCACAGTTCCACTACCCTGCCATCACCAGCTGTCTCTTTCTCCAAATCTCGACCGCTGTCTATGACCTTCATAACCATTCAGGCCTCGTTTTCTTGCATTCTTTTGTGAACTGCTTCGATTGCACGCACAAGAAAAATAGCAGGATATTATACTTTATTTTTTACTTTTTAATTTCTTAAAATTTTTAATAGCTAATTAATCATTTGTACTGTTTCAGTGTATTTTTATGTGATTGGAACAAAGAAGTTGAAGGTGGATTTTGCTTTGATTAGAAAATTGATTTTAATAATTTGGTGACTAAATTTAAGATGAGAAAGAAAGTTGGTGATGGAAGAAAATAGATCAGGGTTAATCTTGGATGAGAAAGTGATGGCCGCTGTGGAAAAGAAAGGAGAGGTTTGTGGTATTGGAGTGGGAGGCAGGAAAGGAGCAGCGCAGTAAAGGGATTCTGTTGCGAGTGGGATGGACGAAGACAACTAAAAAAAAGAGTTGGGATTGATTTTTTACAGTAATTAGTTTTGGAGTTAAATACTAAATAAAATTAAATATTTTAATGAGGTAACATATTTTAAATAGGTGTCATGATATTATTAGGTTAGTCACTATACTACGGGTGGATCGAATCTATCCAAAAAATTCACCTGAAAATAAGCTAGGATGAGTCTAATTATCACTATACATATTAATCATAAGAAATCATAGGTAATTAACATGTACAGCAACAACCCTATTTATATAGGTATGGACAACTATTTAGACAATTATTTAGACAATTCTAAAGACATACGAGTGCTAAAATATCTAATTATTCATTCCATTTCTCTACTATTTCAGATGATACTGCTAATTTTGATTATTTTCTACTCCTTTTTACAGATTACATGATAAAAAGCTGAATTGAAAGAAAAGAAAAGAAAAGCCATAAATAGAGCATGAAGATGGTGGAACGTGTGCCAAAACAATTCCAGCTTGGAGAAGAGACGGGCTAGGGCAATTAAATCAATAAAAGGCAGAGATGGGCTTGGGCCCAAGCAAGGAAGACGTGTTGCCGCTCAGCCATGCCTCTAGCTGCTCTCTTTTATTCACGAAGACAGCCACCTCCATTAGAACTTCTTGTTGGAGAAGGACTCCTATTTTTAGGAGATAAAGACAATGTTAATTAGGTTTTTATCTAGTTTTCTTAGGAGACAAGAACTCTTAGGATTTGTTGGTTTTAAATTAGGCTTAGCAGAGGTAAAAGCTCTCTCTTCTTCTTCCGCAATATTGACAGACGACCATTGTTGCTGCGTTTTTGTTTTCATTCTTCTTTTACACTTTTAATTAATTTTCATGCATATTTATTTCTGCGATTTCATTATGTGTCGTAGGCTAGAGTCTTTTATTCTTGGTAAAGACTTTAGTGGTAAAGACTCTAGGGCTATGATTCAATTGTTGTGAGATCGAATTGTTTTTCATAAAAATCAGTTTTCATATTTTTATTCTTTTTGGTTAAATGTCAAATCGTTCATGTTTGGTTTAAGCTTGATCACCTTAGATTTTAATTTGAATGGTTACAAATTTTCTTAGAGACTTTGGATGCTACATTGTTAATAGGAATCTGCAAGCGACTAATTAGCTTGCGGGTCAATTAGAAAAAGAGTAAAATCTGATTTATAGGAGTAGAGTGTCTCTCTCCCAGGTCTAAGAAAGGTCTCTCCTTAGTTTTATCACTCACTTAATTAAATCCTATAGAATGTCTCTTATGGTTGTTAAGGAGGTTAGGGGTTTTCAATAGAGTGTCTCTTTGGAAATCTTGAGTAGGAGGAGAGTAGGAGGTCTAGAGTGTCTCTGATTTCTATAGCCTTCCTATGAAATTGGTTTTGAATACTTTTGCATCAATGATCAACTCGTATGAATCATGGTCTAGATTGAGTCTTTACTGGGAATTCTTACACCACTGAGTTTT
>NBIL01101671.1:0-17836 GCA_002752925.1 Viola pubescens var. scabriuscula | reverse complement strand
TACACCTATGGATATACAATATGCTTTCTTTTTTCAAAGATCATTAATCCCTTAAGTGAGATTGGGTTATTTGTTTGGGTTGGGTTTAAAATTTGGGTTGGATTTAGTGGGATAAATAGGTAGGAAGAATACTGTATATGTTTCGCAGTCGATTTTTCTATGTTGTTTACTAATGCACCATCAAACCCATATTGGAGCAAGCAGCAGGCAGAAGATTGAAGATGAAACAGCAATCTCGGCTAATAATTGTGAATATTCTCTTGTGATTATTTCCTTTCTTGTATTGTCTTGTGATTATAAAAATCAATGTACTCACTCTGAAATTGCTACTTGGGAAATAAATGCCTTTATTTCTCTGCACCAAAGTAAGTCTCCATCTGAACTAACCCACCATGCAAATCTGTAAGGGTTTTATAAACCCAGTTAATAGAGAAAAAAGGATGAAAAGTTCCAAAACATAAAGCAGCATCAAGACGAAGAATCTATCAAACTCAAAAGGACCACCCTGATATCTAATCTAGAGTGTTCGTTACGCATTCATAATAGAGTTCATTGCCAAGACTCTACAATTTCTTCGTGAAATACAGTAAACTTTAACGAACATGGTCAAGAGATTACTGCTGCAAACAAAAAGTAATAAACTGTTTTCACTGCTTAACCACACCTTACTAAATTGTAAGACTTGTATAAATTGATTTACATGTTGTCAGCACATATGGCTCACTTTGTATTCATGATAGAGTTGTTGTCTATGTGATGCATTCAACACATGAAGATTCTTTTGTTGCTGATTCTGGGTAAGAAGGCAGGGTGCAAAAATAAGAGTTTTGAAAGAACCAAAAGTGATAGAACAAAAAAAAGTTCTGCATATACGAGTTTTGAAAACTACTGCAATCAAATATAAAAAACAATGCGTAGCAACAGCAATTCAGGTGATGAAAGAACTAAAAGTTATAGAATGAACACGTGAAGATAATTATGTGTATGCATTCCCACCAATTCACATACTTGGCATAAATTTCAATCCTTGCATACCTAGGCAAGTAACAGCACATCATATATTAATCTTTTGACTTGGTGTGATGCTAACCTATCCAGCATAGATACGGACACGGGATATAGACACGATACTCTCATACAACAATTTCTAAAATTTTAGGACACAACACGGCTAAAAATACGTCAATTATATATATATTTTTAAAATACATTTGTATTTTTTTATTATAAAATAAATTTAGTGTTTAAAATATCACTTCTTGAAAAATATATTCTTGAAAACGTAATACTACAATCAACTAACCGTCACTTAATTAAATTTAAACATCAAGATAATTACACAAGATCACTCTCATTGAAACACCCAAACTAGGTGCTAGCTTAACCACCAAATACATTTAACTTCTACCAAAATTATACTCCCGTTTCTAAATAAATGACTTTCTGAAATAGTAAAAAAATATTTCAYCATGATCTTTGATCTCATTTTATTCCACATTGTTTCATTTTTACTCCTAATTTTTACTCAAATTAAAACACTATCATCAAATTTGGTTGATGTATAAAAAAAAAATTGTCATTTGCATAAAATATTGGCTTCAAAAAAAATAAAATGACAAGTATTATGAAATCCGTAGGAAAATGACAATTATTTAGAAACGGAGGGAGTAATATTTAGAAAAATAAAAAACAACAAACATCGTGGTTAAACTCGAAAACTTTTTACATACTTTCTTACGAAAAATCAAATCCACATGATTCCTTGGGTACTATCAATACTAACTCAACATAATTGTTTGTCTGTTACCTCGTGGCTCGTCCTTAACTTCCTCACATCAAAATCAAACGAATCGTTTGTTTAAATGTCAAATTCGATAACAATACTTTGTTGCAATTATAATACTTCTCCCGAATTATTCAATTAGTTCACACATATCCTGTAACTGTGTAACATATTATTTATCGCCATAGCAAACCAATCAACTACTCAAACTATTGAACATCCCACAATTTACCATTGATTTCATTCAAGCAAAAACTCCAATCTTATATATTATTTATAATCTCATTCCATATTCTAGTCGAAAGATTACACACAACAATCAAGAGTTTAAACTAGGATTTCACTATTTATTTTCTAATTAATTATTCCAATATTCACACACAATCATCACCAAGAATAAGTGTAAGATTTACTCATCAATTTGATCATTCTAATCCAGTTATTGTTAGCAAGAATCAACACAACTTCACTCTCTCACTTTTTTCCCAAATGGCCAAATCCATATATACCATTAATGGACAAATTGAGCAACTAATTGAGATAATTACACACATGCACATAATTATTTTGGTGTCTCAAGCAAGATCACTCCTTTCATGTCAAACATAATCTCAAAATTAATTTTACATGTTAAGTTCCAACACAATCAACTACACAAACACAAGAACCCAACAATTTCATCACACAATTTTATCAAGAACTCAATTGGATGAAGAGATTAAGCAAGAAATTGAATTAAAAGGGTGTAGATTTGCCTAAAATTTTAATCAAGTGAGCTATCTCCTCTCCCTCCCTTTAGTTCCGCCTCCACCAAACAACATCAAACACGGATTTACTTTGTAGCCGAGAGTGGACCATCGGGAGAAGAGAGTGATCCAAATAATTCCAATTTAATCCTAACTTTCTTGTTACCTATTTAGTTTAGTCCACTAATTCCATACTATAAGTATAGATCATGGATTTTTATACTTACTAAAGTCAAACTCAAGGTGGATTGTGACATCGCCTTCATTGTTGTAGCCTTGTAGGTGTTTAAACAACTTAAATTTTGTTCGAATGTAACATACGAATAATAATTTCTTTTCATAAGTTTCATAATTAAATTAATGCAACAAAAATTAGTTTACAACAATTTAAACTCTATTTTAATTTCTCGTAAATTTCCGCGAGACCCAGTAATTTCAAATCGATTTAAATTAGATTCTTATGCAAAGTTACGATTATTTATAAGATTCTAATTTGAGGTATTAATATTACACTAAGTGTTTAAAAAGTATCTGATTTAATTTTTTTTTTATAATTTTTTTTGTAAGTGTCCTCGTGTATCAGGAGAGTGTCAGTACTTGACACGGATGATTGTAACTAATCTCTCTTCATCTTTCCTTACATTTAACAAAATATTACTGTTGATTAGTTTTTTATTAATTAGGGTTTACTTTTCTTCTAATATTATTAAAATAATTGATTTGTAATTATATCATTAATTAATTAATGCAACTCCTAACAAAGAAGCAACTTATGAAACCCAACTAAAACTAACTTCTTCGCTTGGCAAGGAAACTTCTATAAAAAAAATAATAAAAAAACTTAATTTTATTCATCCTCTTTTACAATCTATTACTTTCAAATTGATTCTAAAAAAGTATGAAGCAAGCAACGGGGAAAGGTGATTTTCAAATAATCCCTTCTTTGTATTTGTTATTTTTTCATGATTATAGTTAAATTTTAGTTTATGCACTTAAAATGAAAGTATTATACTTTAGGAGAAATTACGTGAATACTCTAAAATTTATTAAATTTTTAAAACTTGAAATATAATTCCTATAGGTTTCTAAAAATTGCAACTAGCTACAAAATTGCCTAAAAACCATAAAATTTGGAAGGAAAATAAAAAAAAAAATATGGTAGAGCTACTTCAATAGAAAAAAATTAGTGAAAAAAATCAAAAATAAAAATTCAAAAAAGTTGCATTTTTTTTGCATTGAGTTTATTGCTCTCTACCATATATATGTTATATTTTTTTTCTAGATTTTATAAGTTTTTGCAGCATTTTACTATTTTTTTTTTTTTAAACTACTAGAAATCAAGAAGAAATAGAATCACCAGTCCACCATAGTTCTCATATGGAGAAAAAAAAATACATAGGTCATGTATAAAATATTAATTTATTATCAGCTATGATAAAAATGCCAAACCCATAGGAATGGGAACTTTTTTTTGTCAGAGTTTAAGAATGGAGCTTACTAAGATCATTTTCTAAGAGCTTTTAATGGGCTATTTTTTCTTACCTAACTAAACTGATCCCCTACTTGTTCAGCACTTCAACTTAACAATAATCATCACTACTTCGTTCTTACTTTGTGTCTTTCTAATGTTTTAAAACAACCATACAAAGAATCATAGATGCACAAAAATGCTGGCAGGTCAGGACCTCCGTTCTGTTGCTGTCTTCTCATCTCTTAAAAGATCTCCTAATTGCTCACTACTAGACATCCTAGTAGCTTCCTCATTTACTACGCCGTCACAAATGGAAGGTTGAGAAGGCGAAATGGCCTCCTAATCACCATCTCAAGATCGCAGCGGTTGGAGAAAACTAAGCTTCCCAAGCAAGGTACAAGATGTGGAGGAGTATTTCTGCTGAAGTATACGTTGATAGTCCTGAAACAAAATAAGGTTAAGAGCTCAGTCGGATGGAACACAAACGAATTATACTATAAACAACAGCCAAGATGTGAATGAAATTGCCATTTGTGTCTATGACACCACTATATCAGTATATGGAAGCCTCATCCACAACAAACCGGGAAATTTACGATTACATGGTTAACAATCAACTGCAAATAATTTATTGAATCGAGCATCATTTCTATACCAATCTCAATTTTATTTATCACGCACCTTATGATCTATATCTAACATCAGTTTTCATATCGCATAATAAGATGTTAACCAACATACAACAGTTACCCGGGAACATCAATGTCAACATGTATTTTATTGATGAGATCTCTAAAACCAACAATGATAGAAAGCCCATTATGGAATTACGATTCAGTGCTTCAAACCCGTACTAGTAAAGAAGAGAGCATTGCGATACAATAGATGTTTACTTAACATATTCCATTAAGGGATGATAAAACCGTAAGGCTAGCATTTTCCTAAAAAACAGTAATAGATGAAAGAACCAATAACGTAAGAACATGGGAATAGATTGACATTACCATTCAGACTGCAACGACAAAACCAAGTCGTTGGCAATTTCTGAAAGAAACAAGCAGACACTGATCAGAGGCAAATTCCAACCATTCCGAGATGGAAATTAAAGTCACAGGAAAAGGCCATAGGTGTGCTCGACTCACCCCAAGGTTGGGTTTTCCCAAAGGTGATCGGAGAGGTTAGGCCCAACTACGGACTCAGCTATTTCTGGAAAAAAGCATCCACAGTTTGGAATTTTAGAACAGCACAGAGCCCTTTCTCCTGCATCCATCAAGGTTGAACCCTTGAGCTTTAAAACTGAAAAGGGTAAATGTGCAATAATTGATGATGCCATTAGGTGCCAATCCTCCCATGCCAGTGTTTCAGTCAGTACATCATAGTCTTGGCGATACGAAAATCCATCCAATGAGAGCACACTTCATGCTTACATTTTATGTAACCTCACAAATATCTAGTACCTTCTGCAACAGTAAGCTGGGTGCTCTCTCCAGGAAGGTGTATTCAACTGTGAGCCTCTTTCATTGCCCTTGTATTACTTAGTCATGTCATATTATGATTTGGCTCCATGGCGAACTTGTTATCATAGTTTGCGAGTCACCTTTCCATGTAAGAGTTGATGATGATTAACCCATTTATTGGGCTGCAGAACTGCAAGATTAATGCCGAAAGTTAAAGTTGTAAAATCTACAATCCTTCACGGTAGATGCAGTAATTTAAGCGCGACGTAGTATATGGCAACATATGCAGCACAACAGGGATCAGACAGAATAGTGCTGAGGGGATAACTGGACATTATCCCATCCCAATGGAGGTATAGAAGTATGCTTAAATTTTTCCACGTGACCACGCTTCTGTCTGACTCGGTCTCTCTCATGCCGTACCAAATGCTACCAAATAGAATCTCTAGAGAGCCATCTATCAAACTTGCAATAAGTTTCCAACATATATTAACATTTAATACCAATCTAAAGACTGATGGATTCTGCATAAACTTGCACAGAATCGTAGCAAAAGATGGTTCATTTTAATCAATTGTAACAGTAACAGAACAAGCAGCTAAAAACAATACCTTCCAATCAAATACAAATTCTTCAGCCCATTAAGATTCCTGTAAAATGTTAATACTTGGGATGATTTTCGGGAGCAATCTGTACGGTGGGCTTGAAACTGCATCACCTTCATCAGGAAGGCATGTGAGCTCATTCTCCAAAATAGAATAAGCTTCTGAAAATGCCTGAATCAAGTTGTTGCTAAATTAACACTAAACAAGGTTCTTTTGTAACATCATTGCATGATGGAAATGCAACAGGGATTACATGCACACTGACCTTGATACACTGATGTATGCGAAAGCAATTTCTCCCCACATTATTTGTTGGAAAAAGTGGATCGTCAATGTGTACTGGGTCAATACTACAGCATTACATTGATCATCAAAATATGGTACTAGGATATATATGATGTATGACTATGTGTGTGCGTGCCATATATAACCAGATTTCAACATAAACTGGTGCAGCTCTTACCTATGACCCCTTTCCCTGTTTATATAGACTCCACTCCCCTGCACAGATATACGCATTTGGCGAGGATCAAACACGTTCCTGTTCAGATAGACAACACATTGGTATTATAAAAATTAGATTTGAAGGACAAGATTACATTGGTAGATCAATCAACTATAAAATGGAAGAAAAATTAGAAAATAGGACCTGAGTCTTTTACTCACCCAAAGAAGTAAAGAAAATCCATTAGGAGACTTCCTAAATTCTGCAGGCATCCAAAAGGAGTCAGGTAAACATACTGGTCCGCTCAGCTCAGATAGTAAAATATAATTGGCATGGACAAAATTTAAAGTATGAGCTTGGTTGAAAAATAAGAAAAAAATGCTTTTCATGTTTCTTTGGTGAATTCTATAGAGAGTTAGGTTTGAAAAGGTACGAGGGAATCATCCACAATGAATAAACCAAGTTATAATGTGATGAAAGGCACTACAACAAGTAACTAATACACAACCATGCATGCATTCAGGGAAACATTGAACACATTTACAGTTTTAAACATCTATGAAACTGAAAAGAGTAGAGTTCAAAACCAAAAGTTACTTGATTAATAGGACGACCATGATGATGCTGGTGCTGTAGGAATCGTGTGATCAATAAAACCTGCAAAAAGAATGGAAAAGCAAGCTAAGTGCAACAAGCTCACACACAGATGATCGAATTTATCTAGTTGTTAAGAACCAAAACAGAAAAACAGAACAACTAGTTCTACACAGTGAAAAAAAAGTGTGCCTGCATCTTTATGCAAGAGGAGGAATAGCATTCTCCAGCTCTAGTCAGCAGTAAATTTCACCATACACTGCTCTTAGGGTGAAAAACTAAAGGATTTTTAGAATTATATAGTTCTGATGATAAACACCAGAGAAAGATCCTCTTAGGAAAAACTACAAAACTGAAGAGAAATAACACAAGTACACGAACACTAAGATCATGTTGAAAGATAGCATCAATAGCCAAGAAGGATGCTGCTGGGTGTGTAGGAAAAGCTAGAAACTCTAAATCAGCAACACCCCACTCAGTTGGAGAAATTGAAATGAGACGAGCACAAGTTACCAAGCAATAAGAACTTAAACCCCCAGAGTAGGACTGATCGAGGCTACGGTCAGCCAAGAACTTCTTTAGCACCAAGGCAAGGGGTGTCACAGCTGGAAATTGCTCAGTAAGTTCTTTCACCTGCAGCCACAAATCAAAAAGAAAAGAAAAAAACATGCATGAGACAAATCAAAACAAATGATCTCTTAAACGTCATTGCAAATTCATTTCAAAATAAAAACAAAATCTACACAGAAGTTTGTGTCTACAGCCACACAAAATAACACAAAACAACTGCACATACTTAGAGGGGAAACAAGGATAGCCAGTATTTTAAACTAGTTTGGAAGCTATCGATGCTGACTCAGAGGGTAATACAAGATTTGAAAGGCCAAAAGATAATTGGCTTAAGGACAAACCAGGGGGGTAGATTAAAAGTTCTGGAAAATTTTATGAGGAGACAAAATATAAAGTCAATTACGATAAATCCATTGTAAAAGATTGAGTGAGCAGAGAGTATCAGGCGTGATTTGTAAACATAAAAAAGGAATGAATTTGTCCTGTACTAAATGCTTCCCCGAGATTACCAGTTTTGTAGTTTGGTGCCCGGTGTGTGAGGGAGATTTGAAACTGATGTCAAGACGAATTGATTTCACATCTTTTTTTTGTGAGCACTTTGGTGAACTTGAATCTTCTGAACCAACCATGTCAGAGAGGACATGGTTGTCTTCACCAGTCATACGTGCTGGTTCCTCCTTTGGTGATTGAACATTAGAAGCAACAGAGTTGATTAGATCACCGGGAACTTCCACCACCAGCATAATAATGGGTATCTAAAAGAAGAGAAAAAAAGGGTGCTATAATGAGACAAGATCCTAAATAAAGGGGAAGGAATCTATAATAGTTCTTATAAATGAAGCATACAGCTGTATTTTCCACAGTCTTCAGTGAATCATTTTTGACCCACTCCTGGTTGGCCAGATACCGAGCTGCATGCTGGAAGATTTATGCCACAGTTTTAGTGTTCTAAAAAGGCCAATCCAAAATAAACAGAAAGCAGTTTATTGCATGACGAATTGAAGTTAGAATACAAAATGATTCCAGCTCTCTTCACAACAACAAGGTAGCTTAGAAAGAACAAGAAGAAACTAATGAACACCAATGATACAGAGGTACCATTTTTTTTATGAATCTTCCGTTGTCATTGCTGTATCTAGTGAGCCCCACACAGATGCCACATGTTGGCTCCCACTAATACTGCAATAACAACTGAAGGTGTACACATACTACCATTGTAAATTCATTAACAGCCTGCCACAGCTGCATCTATTGCTGCACACAAGCTTAAATGCCATCAATACCTGAAGACATGTTTCTTTAATACCATTACGCCCCTCCAAAATCCCAGCTTCCTTAATAGGTTCCTAGGGGAAAAAATTAAGAAGTAAATTTCTATTCTTCAAAAAACTACAACAATAGTCAAAGCAACAAGATCAACTCATCAAGAGTATCCTTACCAAGTTCCTTACAGGAGGGAGACATACTACAAGATCCACATCACTTGTTGGAAGCGACATACCAGTTGCATTTGAACCAAAGATGTTTGTTCTGGACCTCGGCCACAGTACTTGGAGAGACCGGGTAACTCGTTTAACAGTCCAATTAATGAACGGCTTCCTGGCTGTAGTTGCTGCAGCAACCTAGAATATTTTGGTATAGCCAAGTAATTGAGGAACCGAAAAATAGCAGCTTCGTAAGAGTGAAAAGGAAATACCAGCTAAGAGCAACAATATTCATACAAATTTACTCATGGATAATAGGACAAATCTAGAGAGAGTAAAGATATAATTTAAGCATTTCACCTGCTTGCAGAATAAGTCAATTTCATCTTGAAGGAGGCTATGCATCAATGAGAGAGATGCCCTTCGAGCAGGAGAGTTTTGTAACTCAGGTGACTGAAGAGGAAAAGAAACATCTGGCTGCGCAGCAATAGCATCAACCAATCAGTGTAACACAAACTCGAATATACACTTAGAGTTGAATAATTCACAAGTAAACTCACATATTACTCAAAAAGAAAATGAAAAAAGGCTCACATGTTCCTGATCACGAGCTAGCTGGGATATTGCAATCAGACGATCTTGCAATAAAGCTCCAGGAAGAGGCTGGATCATTGGATGGGCTGGAAGATTTTTGTTTCTCCAAGAAGGCCAAACAACTTCAATACCATCCATACGCATACAACCCTCCTCTAAGCTATTTCCATCGTTGTATGAACCTCTCATACCCCAATGTCTTGGGCTGGAACTACCAGACCTAACAGTTGGAACACCACGATGTTTTCGTGAATCACTCACAGGAGAAGGTGGTGGTGGGCGTGGAGCCCGTGGAACACAAAGTACTACGGGTGATGGTGGCCTCTTTATCCGAGGATGCTCCCTTCTAGTTGGCGGTATGCAGGGGCTTTTATGGTCATGACTACGCCTAAAATCAGATCTAGATCTTTCCCTGGACATACTTGGAATGATAATAGGAGGCAAAATGGGATAAGGCAGTGTATCTCCCATCTTGCCTTCGACATCACCAGACAAACTGGTCAATGGTCCAGAGACTTCCTGCTCTGAAGCTGCATCTGTTGCTGATGCTGAAGAATGCATAACTTTGCAGGGTACATCATTTCCAGACACAACATAACCTAGTGCCTGGTTTCCAGGAACTAAAGGATCAAAAGCAGAACAAAACGATGCCGCAGTAGGTGAAGTTAAGCCATTTGTACTGTAAGGAGAAGAGAAGGCAACCATGTCATCAACCGCCCTATTCAGGTCTGCTTCATGCCAAGCCCACGAACCATCGTCAGAACTAAGGGAAGGAGCTCGAGAGAAACCTCCCCCCATATGATCAGAAGGATTCCAGTACATCACACCACCCCCAAAATACTGATTATAATCTCTCCCAGAAAGTGCATGAACCTCAATTTCTTCCTCTGACATCCAATGGCTTTCACATTCATCCGTCAGTTCTTGTGAATTTGTTGCTTCTGGGAAGTCAGCATTATCCCCAGAATACTTTCTCTCATCATCAACAGTTTTCGTGTAAAACTGCATGTTCTGGGAACTGAAATTCTGCTGAAAAGCTGATTGTCGCCTTGAGATAAACCCAGAATCATAATTACACGTCATTGATGGAACTATCCCACAAGGGCTCCTAACAACTGGGGGCCACTCCAAACTCATTGGCAACGGTCTAGATAGCACTCGGTTGCATCCATTTTCAATGGGAGAATTTCTTGCCTGATGCACTGTGGGTACAAATGGCTGTCGAATGTGATTATGCCAGTTGCGACCAACATCCAAATGCAATCTATCTGTGGCAGGTGGGATATGAGGATTAATCGAGGAAAAATAGACAGGAGCTAGACTAGGCCACTCATAGGAGAGGCAGTCTGACGAACTTAAGGATACACCACCACAAATCTTTCCACTTTTTTTACCCTCAGCCATGAATGGTTCCTCTTTTACACCAAGGCGTCTACGTGATCTGTCAACATACACCGATTTCCCCTCATTTCTGTTGTTGTGAATGTTGATGTCATCAGTGCAGGAAACAGTGAACTCTGCTGTGGGCACATAAGATACCTTACGATTTGAAAATGCTATCCTTGATGGCACAGTCTGATTCTCTGTAAGGCCATTTGGAGGCTGGTAGTCAGAAACACTATGACATATACTCTTCATACAGTCAGCACCAAGTTCATGAATGCCTTGTTCATCCATGTCCTCTCTAGCAGGCTCAATAGGAGAATTACTAAGAGTAGTATTCAGTGCAGGGGAGACGATACCAATTAATTCACCATCATGCATCATATTATCAGATGGGCCACTGGCTTCAGCTGGCTCATCTGATGGTAAAACAGAGAAACAAGGAACTTCTGCAGCTGTTTGTTCAGACTCTCTCGCTTCAACTGGGATGTTAAAACTAGAGTTTTTCTTTTTCTTCTTTCCTTTCTTGTTCTTCCTTGTGGCAGTTCGAACCTTCTCAAGAGCCATTTCTTGCGAGTGTTCCTGATGACAGACAACCAGTTATAAACCATTTAAATCACCAAAAAGAAATAATTACCAGATGAGAAACTATGTAAACCATTTCAACTGGTGACGATGATATTCCTCTGCAACTGTCACTCCTGTGTGATATACTTGGTATCTCATTGGAGCCCGTCAACTCAGTCTTCTTAGCTTGAGCTGATCCACATTCAAGATCCTGAGACAGGGTTGGGCCATTTATAGCTAATCTCAGCATACATGTTTATGGGATTACTACTTTTTAAAAGTTATCAGTAGAGAAAAATCTACCTTAATAGGTTCATGAATGGGAGTTTCATCCACACTCATAGCTGGTACTGGATTTAGCTTTTTCATATTATGATTTTTGGCCTTTTTCCTACGGCTACCACCAGAACTGGGCTTTGCCTTGGATTTATTTGGTAAAGATTTAAAATTTCCTTCACCAAGAAGTTCAATTCTTGTGCAGTCAAGTGAAATAACCATAAAAAGTCCTCGTAGTTTCCTTAATATACAGTCAGAGATGGTGTTGACAGTACCTAATGAGCTAAAAAATACCTTTGATAAACTATACTTGCTATGCCAATCTGGTAATAGCAAACTAACAATATCCTGAAGCACAAGTAAACTATTAAATACATTGTCAGAAGAAGCAAATTTCCCAGAGAAAGGAGAAGGGGTAATGACTGGAGAGAACTCTGCACCAGCAGGCTGTTTAACAACAGCTCTTTGTGATGATTCTGTATAAATGTATCTCAATGGGTTTTCCTCTCCAGCTCTACACAGCTGCATTCCGTCCTCCATCGAGCTGCTTGCCTCCCTCAGGACCTCACGAGTCTGAAAACTTGAAACGCCCAAGAGTAAGCCGCAATTCCATTTCTCTTATGGAAAGATCTCAAACAAACAAACAAAAAAACCATTGGATTTTTTCTATATCCATAAATTGCTAGTATCTCTAATATGCGGCGGATAGTTGACGAACAAAATGCTTAAAAGGAAAACCTTTTATTAGTAACTAAGCGAGAACATTAAATAGCAAAACCTATCCATGTGCATTGAAAAAGAACAAAAACGACATGCAAAAACAGTACCAGTGATTTTGCTGCTTTCCCAAGCACTGCATTCCACACCTTCTTCCTACTTCCTGCGTCCAAATTCTCCCACCAGTCAACACACCCTTTCTTCCTCCAAAACACATTTGCCATCACACCTGCTCCTGCAACTTTCTCTTTTAACTTCACTCCTCTTTTCTTCCCGCCATTACAGTTCAACCATGCCAACCTCAATGCCACCTCCAACCTATTTGCAGCAAAAGCCTCCGCACTATAATACCCTCGTGCTTTCAACCACTCTAATTCCAACCAATCCGCTCCCAACTCATTCTCTTCCCCTCTCAAAAACCCCCCATTCGAGAGCTCATCCATCGCAGCAACAAACGTTTCCACATTCCGAACCAACTCCTCCGCAACAGTCATAGAGTCTAAGAACTTGACGGAGCAAGACGATTCCGCAATGTTTTCCCCTTCTTTGGAATCAAAGAGGCGCGCAGATTCAAAAATCAACCGCTCTGACTGATTAGATTGGGCGGTCCGTGAGAGCAAGCCACGTGACTTTTTAAAACAGAGACCGGGGAGGTCACGGGAGGGAAGGTCAGGGAGGATGATGAAACGGCCATGACCGTGGGAGTGGAGCTTGGCGAGCATTTGGAGGAGGAGTTGAGTGAATTTGTGATCGACGACGGTGAGGTGACATTGGCGCTGGTGGACGGAGAGAGATGAGAACCATTTGAGGATGGAGGATCTGGGGCTGGGGTTAGGGTTAGGGTTTGGAGGGAGAGAGCGGGAATGGTAGAGAGAGATGTGAGCGGTGAGCGAGTCGATGAGCTGGTTCTGAGTCATGAGCGGGTTAGGTAGAGGAGGGAGAGACGGTTTGCCGCCGTTATTATGATTTTTTCTAGGGATTTGTTTTGACATGATTGTTTTTCGATTTTGGCTATCTTAGTTTCCCTCTCTTATTTTAGTTTCTTCTTCTTCTTTTGCTTCTTAATTTCAGAGGTTGAAGATGGTGTGAGTGAAGAGAGCGTGACGACGGGTAGGGAGAGGAAAATGGGGGGAAGAAGGATTACCTCGTCTTATTATTATACTGTGTCAGAGGAAATTGCGGCTGGCGGTCTTAACGGGAGAATATTTGGCCGTCACTGCGATTCTACTGCTTGTCTTCTTTTCTTTTTTTTCATTTTGACTCCGTATTCTATTTATGCTACAAATAATAGAATCAAGATTTTTTTATTTTGAGAAAGTGGGATATATTTCTTTTTAGGACGTTGAGACAGAAAGGACTAATAAGGATTCTGAAAATTCTGACCCCAAAAGAGACGAGCCGCGAGCAACAAACAGGAAATTAATCAAATTCGTCAATTGTTTCCCTCACAAAAATTGGGTAATTGTCTCAATATCCAGGTCATCCGATGCTCTATATATACTCCATACTGCTGCATGGTCTTCGACTCTTGGTCATAAATCCAAGTGGGTATGTTCTGCTGTAGCTGTATTTACTGGATGGTTGCCACCAGGGATGTGTGGTGATGACGTCATTGGGAGATTGTAATGAAGTAAAACATCATTCCTGCCTCCAATTAGTGGGGTTTCAAACTCTGATGAGATGTGCTGCTTCAGATCTTCAGCATCTACTGTAGCACCTCTCTTAACTCCAGGATTCAATTCGGCTTCTGATCCTCCAATACAGGTGCTGTTACTGGCATAGTCCCTGCTTGAGTGACTGGCAGGCTTGGTACTTGTGTGCCAACTAGCCCTGGTACTTGGGCTTGAGAAAGTACATAGGTCAACAGCTGCGCCAAGACCACCTGAGGATCACCGACTCCCTGTTGGATTTGAGCAATCAAAGCCGATGATGCAGCATTGAAGCTAGGTGGATATAGCGCTTGAACCCCAGCTTCACCATACAAAGCCTGGTGGCCGTGAAACTGCTTGAGTTTCGATAGGTGCTTTTTACCAGCCAAGTGACTATCAAAAACAAGCTGTGATTCACACCTGACACTGCACAATTCGCATATGAAAGGTATAACCTCTTTGGGTTTGAGAGGCTCAGCTGGCATTCTGTGCCCATTGTTTGTTCTCACAGACTTGCCCCCTCGGCCCTTACTCTTCTTGCGCTTGCGACCACAGTGATCCCCTGACTTCCCTTCAGGTTCTTCTGCAGAATTTGCCACTGGCAGTTTAGATTTCTCCACACCATCTTTCTGCTGATCAGCATCATTTCCGTTATCAACAGTTAGAGAGGGGAAATCCTCCTGTGAAAGTTCTTTTTCCTTACACGACCCAAGATTCTCACACTGAAGGACTTCTGGTTTAGCTACAGACTTTGGCATTTGAGCATTCTCCTGTCCAGCTGCAAGCTTGTTAGCACTGTTCAATCGCTCATGCATCTTCAAATTCTTTTTATGCTTTTTACCGTTCTTATGCTGCTCTAGGACTTCCTGTGTGTTGCAATCCACCCTACAAAGCTCACACCAAGCTACTCGCAGAGGAGGCTGGAACGAAGTAGCAGACCCAGAAACTGAAGCAGTCACTGTCGCTGCTGAAGATGTGCCTTTGGCAGTTGGAACCACAAAACTTGGGCTTGATGCAGCATCATGGGGTGTGACAAACCCACCACCAACCTGGCCCTGCTCCCCACCAAGAGAAGGACCAACAAGGCCGTCAGATCTAGAGCCATGATAAACAGAATGGCTCTGACCATGCCCTCGAGAAGACCTACCACCTCTTTTACTTCCACCCCTACGGAAAGATTGCCCAATCTGCAGATGACATTATGAAATAAAGCACAACACAAAATAACAGATTATAATTTCGAGCATGACAAACAGCAAGCATTGGAGAATAACCTTTTTCTCTCCCATAAAACAATATCAAAAGCTGGTCAACACAGAAGTTAGGAAGTAAAACAAATCACTTCAGATCATATCTATATCTCTAGTCCTAAAAGGCTCATTTTGAAAAAGATGCCAACGTATCCACATGACATCTAAAGCAACCAGAAAATATCAACTGCAAATCAACAGCAGCCAAAAGCTAGAAAGAGACAGCTTTCAAGTAAATAGATTTGTCATCTTTATCAGTCACTTTGGGGTTTTCTGGTCAAGTTAACATCACAAGCTTCTCTTCCCTCCTTTGGATATAATAGGATTCAAGTACAGATAATTCAATACCTATAATATCTGGTGTACCAACGATTTCCCATGCAAGCCTGGAACATATTTCTCCAATTGGATACAAAAAGTCAACCACGCCATAACTGCAGAATATTCAACCCAGACAAAAACGTGACCAACGACAAAAAAATATCAAGTCAGGCAGCAATAATGTGGAGTCAGTCCAATCCAAGTTGTGTTGTGGAACATTTGAGCTTCCTTAATAGCACTAGAATGATGCTCAAGGTAAACCCGAGTTAAGCTAATGCGAAGGTATCTTGACTTAGCTACACTTGATCAGGCTCACCCAGCTTCTCAAAGAACAAGTCTAGACTGTTCAGCAGAGAATGAAATTCACTTCCATACTATCGTCAATAGAGTCTAGAGGATTTCAACAAGAAGCTGCTTGTGCAAGGTCAAATGTCGCATTGATCCCCTTCCGTAGACTTTGTACTAATAACTATCATGCAATACATACAAAACTGCTACCCGCAATTCAGTGACAGGCTAATTCACATCACAAAGGGTCATAACCAAACTTGCATCAACTATTTTGCTAACTAGCAACAATGAGGCATCTTTGAATCACTAATTTGATCATTTTAACATTACATTCAAGAAAAAAGAGTGGACTAGTTTTCACGATAAACAAAACAACAAATATGACTAACTTCAAAATTTCAAGTGTGCATATAGAATCAAATGCTAGTACATAGCCAGAACAAGTTAGATTGGACTAACCCACATAGTATGCGCTAAATATCCACGTAAAGACAAAGTATAGCATATTCCTCCCCACCTAAATTTTCTTTGGCAAAAACAATACAATTACAGATTGCTGGCAATTTCTTTAGGGTTCTAGTTCTTGGGCAAAAACGATATAATTACAGATTGCTGGTAATTTCTTTAGGGTTCTAGAGTCGACTACAAAAAAAAGCAATCACCGTCATAAGACGCAATCAATAAGCAAAATGAACACGTAATGGGCAAGTGCCAACCTTCATCGTATACACACAAGGAACAAATTATACACATACATACCTGGGTTTGCACGGTCATCTGCGATACATGCACACTCTCAGGGAATTGCGCTGCAACCGGGTTTACCCCACCTGAAGCCGGATCAAGACCCGGATTGCCGACGGTATAATAAGGGATTTGTTGATCGGGGAAGGGTTGTGGAGGATGATAGGCATAGGAATACTCATCAAAATTATGGGGAGGGTAATATTGGTACTGAGAGTGAGGATTACCGGTATAGTCATAGTAGGCTTGTGTTGTTGTTGAGTGATCGTAAGGCGCTTGAACTTGAGATGGATCCTGCTGATGATGATCTTGATTCTGGTATTCTTGATATTGATAGCGCGAGTTATCCATCGATGTTTGTAAAATTTCTGATTATTTAGGGCGTAGTACAGATGGTGGTGCCGTGGTGGTGGTGATCAAATTGGGATTTTTGGTTGTACGAGATGATCGAGGAAAGACTTCCGACGTCCAAAGGCCTTTGGTTCTCTTGGACGAACGACCTGTCGGTGACTAACTGATTTTTGGGCTTCCTCGGATGGGAATTATTTATAGTATCCAATAAATGGCTTTTAATGAGTTTGTCATGGGCTCACTAGTAGTGGTATTTTTTTGTAAAGCCCAACTCCAAGTGATGTACTTTTGCAACTTTATTTTCTTTTCTTTTCTTTTTTTACAAAGAAAGAGTATGACCTGCAACCAACTGTTAACCCGTGAGCTAATACGTAATCATAGTTCAAACCTTAATGTATAAAAAATCCTAATGTTTGTGGAAACTTCATTAAGGAAACTTAAACATATGTAATGTTAGTGGAAAGTTAACCTCAAATGGTTCATCCCACCAAACTGATGACTCTAAATTCAAAGCAATATTTATACTCCCTCCGGAACTAAATAATTGTCGCTTTCCTACGGATTTTTACTGTTCATAATGACTATCATTTTGCGTCTT
>NBIL01101511.1:0-14899 GCA_002752925.1 Viola pubescens var. scabriuscula | reverse complement strand
TGGCATGTACGCATTGGCATTGGCTTATCGAGGTACAGCAAATAACAAGGCCATTCGTCAACTCCTTCACTTTGCTGTATCAGATGTGAGTGATGATGTCAGGAGGACTGCCTCCTTGCTCTTGGTTCAGTCCTATACTCGGAGCCCGAGCAGGTTCGTTGTCTAACCAACTTGTCCTTTTTTTCCCCAACCAGGGATTTGCTTCACACTGTTCTGGTTCCGGTGCCATATGGTTGATCATTGTCTGTGTTTGCTTTCGTTTAAACTTGTTTTTACTTTTGGTCTGCTCTTCAGATTTTATTTATTTGCTCATTCATTCATTTATATTCTTGGTGCTAACATAATGTGGAACTGCAGACTCCTCGAATTGTCTCATTGCTGTCACAGTCCTACAACCCACATGTAAGACATGGTGCAGCTCTTGCAGTAGGAATTTCGTGTGCTGGGACTGGCTTGAGTGAGGCTATATCATTGTTAGAACCTCTTACATCGGATGTTGTTGATTTTGTGCGTCAAGGAGCCCTTATTGCAATGGCTATGGTTATGGTCCAAATGGATGAGGCAAGTGATTCTCGCGTTGGAGCATTCAGGTGATTTTAGCATTATCTTTTGCTGCTTCTTTTTCTCCAAAGACTTGCCTATTTTTCTTTAAAAGCTAATTGTGTTTCTATACACCTGATTTTAGGCGACAATTGGAGAAGATAATTCTTGATAAGCACGAGGATACAACGAGCAAAATGGGAGCAATTTTTGCTTCTGGAATACTTGATGCTGGTGGAAGGAACGTGAGCATAAGATTACTATCAAAGACAAAACATGACAAAATGACTGCAATTGTTGGCCTTGCCGTTTTTAGCCAGTTTTGGTACTGGTATCCTCTCATTTACTTCATGAGCTTGGCGTTCTCACCAACGGCTTTTATTGGACTAAACTACGACTCGAAAGTTTCGGAATTTGAGCTCATCTCTAATGCAAAACCGTCTCCGGTTGGATACCCAAAACCTACCACTGTGCCTACAGCAACGTCTGATGTGATACTTACTGCAGTTCTGTCAACTTCTGCCAAGGCTAACAAAGCTAAGGCCAAGTTTGAAGCTGACCTGAAAGCTAATGCTGAAAAGGCTGCTGGTGCTGGGGCAGATTCTTCAAATACTGGAAAAGGGAAACCATCCAATGAGAAAGATGGGGATTCTATGCCATAGTTCAAGACGACGACACGAGGAAGAAAACACTCTTTTTTCTTGTTCTGGCTTTTCATTTTTTTACTTTTTTTCAAACGCTTTTGTAATTAGTGTACAGTTACTTATGATTAGAAAGACACAGATTGTCCGTTTGTTCCATATTACTTATCATACCATTTTATCACATGCATCTTTTTCAAACTGTCGTCAATCCAATACCCCATGGAAAACTACAATTTTGCTTAGGCCATATACAGAAGTGATAGATGGAGAGGGTACATTCTTTTCCATAACCTAATTTTATTGAGTAGAGGAAGAAATTAAGATTGAAGTAACTAACTCGTTATCTGTATTATGAAACAATTCAGTTCCAATTTTTAATTTCTTTTATAGATTTTTAATTCCATCTCTAGCGAACCTTTTCACTTGTAAATCTATGATTTAATCGAACTATAAACTACAAAAACTATAAATATATTGAATTGGGGATTTGTTTTCAATTGATTTAATGAACTTTTCATCTCTCACCTTTCTATTGCTTTGTTTAGGTTTATGGGAAGGTAAGAAAATTACAAAAAAAAAATCTATTTGAATAAAATAAAAGTTAAATTATATCTTTTTTACGGTGGTTTGAAAAAAAATCACGTAGGATTTTTGAATTATTCATTTTATATATATGTGTGATCCTTCAACTTCATGGATTAACATATGGTATATGATTATTTTCATTATTATTAATAGTTTTATACTACAATCTTTCATTCAATTTATATATTATATCATAAACTTAATTTATTTTGGTTTACTCTATTAATTAATTTAATTTATATAATTTACTTATTCATTTAAATACAATTTATGATTGATAATGTTAAAAAAACTTATTTGCTTTAATAGATTTTATTTATATAATTAATTTAATAACCTTTTTTATATAAGTTGTACAGTATTTTTTTTGAAAGACTTATGATATACTCCCTCCGTCTTTTTTTAATGAATGTTTGGGGCGTGAATCGCACTTCACGATTAACTGACGCTTTCTTTTTTTTTTCAAAATTGCCCCTTCAAACGACATGTCATTTGGCCTAGACTACGCGTCATGCAAGTGACTAGATAAAAATGAGAGGGAAAGCTCAAGTCTGCTGACAATTTGGAGGGAACGAAAACTTTGGACCTGGCGCGAATTATCTTCAACCTTGGGAAGAAAAACTCATTTCATCATCTGTGATTACGCAATTCAAAACTTGAGAATAAGAATAAAAATTGTTCAATGATTGATGAGAATATTCTAGGTGTTTATTTCGATAACTCACAGTTTGATAGCGCTTATAAATTTGACGATTCGGCCAACATGTTCGTTAAGGATTCCATTAATATTGTGGAAGAGCAGCGGGCTTATGTGACAGAGGAGGGAGATGTGCAAGAAGCAACCCATGTGTAATAAATAATCGAAAATGGGGGGAAGGACATGTAATTTGAATTTGGTCAAATTTGTCAGTTAATCGAAATGTCCAAATTTGAGCGGGTTTTAGGGTTTAGGGTGAGAAGAGATTGAATTTTTTTTTAATGGGCTGGGTTTCGAAAATTTAAAAATTCAAAAATTTGGTTTGAATTTCAAACATGCAAACGGCCTACGTGGGAAGCAAAAGGTTGGGCTGGACCTACGCGTTCAGCAGCCGGTCTTAATAACCACGTTTGTAGGCCCAACGTCTATTAAAAAAAGACGGAGGGAGTAAGTGGTAGAATTTGAAAGATTAATGTTAAGGAATTTGAAAGATTTAATATTAAAGAATTTAAAAAGTTGCGTGATTATATAAGTGTTTGCAAATTGCTCACGGTGTTTATAGATGTTGATTGTTATTTATATGAGAAAATGTTAGTTTAATTATTTTTTGTTTAAATTTTTATAATTGTAAAACAATTATGTTATATGAAATCTTACATGAACTATAAAATTACATATAATACAACCTATGCAAGTGCAACACGCGAATATAAAACTAGTTTACTCAAAAATATATATATATATAACTAGTAACAGTAACAAATAACAATAACAATAAATCAATAAATTACTATGGAGAATTACGTAGTTTTAAGTTTTAACTCTTTTTTTTATCCAAAACCTATAAAATAAAACTATTGAGAATTGAGAGCTGGGATTTGATTGAGGGTACTAAGAGGGCATATTGGACAATTTATCCAAAAAAAACCTAATTCCTAAAACACAACCAAGAGTGCCGTTTCCAGTTTCTGGGTTTTACTAACTCTTCCACAATCCCTAATCTTCACCGGCCACTGCCTCATTCCTTTATCAGTGTTCGCGCACCCTCCTTGTTTCTTAACTCACAGAAACAGACAGCAACAATGGCGGCCAGTGATTACAAAGTTCTTCAATTCTCAGGCGGTCTGTCAGCAAGAGTCCACCCTCTAGTAATCTTCAACATCTGCGATTGTTATGTCAGACGCCCTGATCAGGCTGACCGTGTCATTGGCACTCTTCTTGGCTCCGTCTTGCCCGACGGGACCGTCGATGTTCGTAACTCCTACGCCGTCCCCCACAACGAATCTTCCGATCAGGTCCCAGCTCATAAACCCTAGTATCTCTTCACAAATTATTGTGTGTTTTTAGTTTTTTTAGTACTCATGTATGGTAGATTATGGGTTGCAGGTTGCTTTGGACATTGATTACCATCATAACATGCTCATGTCCCAGCAAAAGGTCAATCCTAAGGAAGTCATTGTTGGATGGTAATCTCTTTTTGTCAAATATGAAATTGACATTGCAATATTGTGTGTAATTTAATAGTATGTACTGAGAGTTGTGCTTTTGTGATGGTGCAAAGGTTTTCAACTGGATTAGGTGTGACTGGCGGTAGCGCATTGATCCATGAGTTTTACGCGAGGGAAGTTACAAATCCTATTCATCTCACTGTGGATACTGGATTCAGAAATGGAGAGGGCACTATCAAAGCCTTTGTTTCTGTCAATTTGTCTCTTGGGGACCGTCAACTTGCTGCACAATTTCAAGAAATTCCTCTTGATCTTCGCATGGTTGAAGCTGAGCGGGTTGGATGTATGTATCTTCATTACTATATGTTAGTCAGAGTCAATAGTATAACCTTGCTCACATGACAGAAAAGTGATGGACCTGATGGTCAGTATGTTCATGTTCCCCCCACAAAAGTAACTATTATAATTTGTTAGCTGTCAAATTATGGAAGTGTGGACTATATTAACTCATTCTAGAAGGAATAGTTGCTATGAAATTATGAAATCGTTCTATAAATTTCTTTTTGGTCTTTTATTTCTATGGCCAATGAGTATCATTTGATGTTTGAAGTGCTTTACTTTGGAATTTTCCTTACTTTTAGGTTTTATTTATTACAATTGCTGATGATTTGTTCCTTGAATTTGTCCCATTTGATTTGAAAAGTTTTCTTGCTTTTTTAGTTGACATCCTGAAAACAACAATGGTTGACAAGCTCCCAAGTGATTTGGAAGGAATGGAAGCATCCATGCAACGGCTACTTGCTCTAATTGATGATGTCTACAAGCTTGTTGACGATGTTGTGGTGAGTTACATGTTACTGCCTTTGTTTTGTTCACATCAGCTTGTTTTATGCGATGTTAATTTGCTTTCCTTTTTCCAGGAAGGTCGCACTACTCCAGATAATAGCATAGGGCGACTGATATCTGACACTGTTGGTTCCCTCCCGAAGCTGTCTCCCTCCGCTTTTGATAGGCTGATAAACGACAATCTACAGGTACATATTATCTTAGAATCTCAAGGAGTCACTTGATCTCTCTTCTTCAGTGATCCCACAGTTGTCTGCTATGTCTCTGTGAATTGCCTCACTCAAGTTTGTTTTCTTTGAGTTCTCTTTTCTTTCAATCAATAACTTCTAGTAAAGACACGAAATGGAATGAATGACGTATTGCAAAATTCGCCCTAGGTATTGTAGGTTAGAGCAAGAGAAGATGAAGGGGAGGGAATCATTTTTAACTGAGATTTGTATTTGTAGGAACTAGGATGTTTGATATTTCTAACACTTGGAAGGAGTAAACGTCGGAGGAGTAAAAGTGGCGAGTCACGTAGAAAGAATTTTAATGGTATATAACATAGGGCAAATGAATTTGAATGTTAGAACAGGAGATGATGAATCAGAGGTGTCTGTTTTAAGCACATGCATTTGTAAGCATAAGGGACTAGTATGTTTGATGTTCCTAACTAACTTTTAAGAAGTAAACATTGGAGACTAAAATCAGGCTCGCTTAAGCTACACAGTCCATAACATTGCAACCTAATTACTTAATTGTTACTTAGTATTTTTGTTTCCATGTCAATGCTACATGAAGGTCAAAGTTTTTGTGGTGGTTCTATGTAGGTTTCGATTTTCCTTTGTGGTTTAATTTTTAGGCATCAGTGGGTGACATTTGGTTTGACTGGATGTTTGATATCCCATACTATTTTTTCCCGCAGGATCATTTGTTGCTGCTATACTTGTCAAGCATCACCAGAACACAGCTCACCCTGGCAGAGAAGTTGAACACAGCTGCTCAGATCCTCTAGTTTGTATCCATTTGGAGCATGGCAGCAAAACCCTCTCTTTTTTTTGCTTCTGTAGGTGGTTTGATTTACACCATGTTTGAGGAATGAGTCAAGTAAATTTTTTGCTCGTCAATTTTAATTAGGTACGGTGCCCAAATGTTTAAAGATTTGTCTTCGGACTACTATGGAATCCTTTTATTACTCTTAATCTCGGTTGAGGTTTGTGTTCCGTAATGGTTGCAGTGTTCTTCATTTTGACATTTGAATTGATGTCATTCTGGTTGAATCTTAAGTTATACAATTTTAAAGCAAGAACTTATACAATTGTAAAGGTAGAGGACACTCTCGAACAGGATGCATTGTGATGAAAAAACTCTCCGTAAACAGTTCCGCTAACGCACCTGACTTTGCAACTTCACTACACAGAACTGCTAGTACAGGATGTTGTTTCATTGCAATCTAACGCAATGAATTGTCTTATAAATTAAGCAATGAGCTTATAGGTAAGTATCTTGCATTTGAGTCCTCTAATTTACATTTGTGAAAAAAAAACACTTATAAATTGTAAAAAGACATGCTTAAAAACCAATAAATTTGCCAATATTTGGCAGAATCTAGTCTGTACAACTATCATGGAATTGGAAACTACATCTCGATTCATGATACATCTAAGTTTAATGTAAGCTGTAGCAACCGGCTCAGGCCTGAATTGACCTCGTCGGTAGCTGTTTATGGTTTAAAATGTTGAATTTGATTCTCCTCTTAAATAGCAGGCAAAGTAATGCTACGACAATGGTCAAAACGAAATAGACTTCCATATGAACGTTCCAAAACATTTCAAGCTTGGACTTGCCACCGCAGTTGCAATCACAGATACTCTGTAAGCTCACCTTTGATGTCAATGTGACTTCCGGATCCAAAATAAAATCCAGAGTCGTGGCAGCTTCTCCATGGGATACATGTGTTGTCTTCGATCTGTACCCAGGCATACTCGCGACAACTACAGACATGTTGAGCACTGATGTTAGAACCACACTTGCCAGCCAAATACTTACTGTTAAAATGCTGAAACACATGATCTCAATTTATTCGTCAATAGCAACTGTCCCAAAACTGTTCTTTTCATCTCGATTAAATTCTTTTTTTTGGTATAATCTCGACTAAATTGTAAATTATTTCGTTAATTTGTTTTTCAACAGTTCCTTTGCATAGTTAATCTTAGAAGGTAGCTATACAATGTTTATGGTATACTGATGGTGATTATTCTCATGTCTCTCCAAAGTTTTCAGGGTTTAACGCACAAAGTAGAAGCCTAAAATAATGCCAAACACCAATAATAGATACCTTCATATCTCTCTCCCGGGGGAAGCAAGCGATGATAATCAGCAAATCTTTGGCCAGCCTTAACCTGGCAATAAAGAGAATAGTTAAGAATGGAGTCAAATAAATCAAAAGATCAAGTCTCTGAGTGATGGACAAGCATTTCCAGAAGAACTAGTCCAATGCCCTAACAATTATACAAGGACTTTTAAACTGGATGCTCCCCTCATTCTAATTGTGCATCTATTAACAACAAAAATATTAAAATTTGAGAGTTCGTGCTAGTCAAACTATTTCTGTAAGGATGCATCGTAATTTTGCAGCTAGTGTTCAAACTTGCACATAGCTGCAGATATGCTGGAAAAAGCTGCTCGAACATGCAGGGAAACAAGCTTTTAATAACTATTAAGTGCTGCTAGGAAAACGTTGACTAAAGATGGACAGAAATTGCAGGTTGTCCGAAAGGTGTCACCTACAAAGATTTTTGTTAGTTCCACATGAAACCCGGTACAATCAGAATAGATGCTGCACTGCGTAAGTAAGCTCAGTGTAAGAAACAAGGGCCCTACCACATGTCATGTAATTGTTAAAGAGGGATAATCCGGAAGCATATAGAGTTAAGGGGAAAAGAGGGAGTGCACGCAGCCAAATACCTCCTCATCCTATTTTTCTATATTGGAAGAAATATAGGAAATGAGTTTCCTCCCCACTAAATAAAAATTCCAGCTATTTGTAGCATGGTTATGCTGTAGTCACGCCAAATACATGGCATTGTAATGTTACAGAAAGCCTAAATATCAAATTAACTAAAATCAGGCCATCAAGTATCTGTACCAAAGCATTATATACTCCTTTCAAAATAAAAGAAGACTACTGAACTACAATCTAAATATTTCACATCTGATGCTTGTTGAGTATAAAATGACCAGGAAAAGTTGGGAGGGAGTGGTGACAGCAAAGGGGAGCAATTCTATTTTTGGACTGTGAAGAGACCATGTGACATTAAATGATCTGACACAAGTTTTCTGCATCTAGACTCTTACAAGCACAAACATGATGATAATGGGGTAGATCATAAAGAATACATAATAGACATGAGATACTTTTTCCAATAGAGCAATGATAAGTTAACTCACAGTTCATTGTTCTTATTTCCAACAATTTTCAAGCAAGAAAAATCACCACGCTTCAAGGCTATCAACACTTACAGCTAGATGATCGTCAAAACAAGTTATAAACATGGTTGTGAATGTACCGTGTAATTTATTCCCTTGATCATGATGGAGCCACGTAGCGGTCTGCCACTATCTGATGAATAGATCCTTCCATGTACTCCTGTCTTTAAGAGTATATTATACAGATGAAGGATTCTGACAACATAAAATGAGCACACGAATGGCATGCTATTCTAACACTATACCAGTAATAAATCTCAGGTTCAACTTTATCATGCAGCTATTAGGTGATTGGATCCAAATCCACAAAAGTTCTAAGAAAAAATGAAATCCTCAAATGAATCATGGCATGCCACCATGAACTGGAATTATCAAAATGCCAAACACGTAAGCTTGAAGAAAAGAAAGGGCGTAACTAAAGTGACAATGTACAAACCAAATCAACCCTGGAACTACACAGTACAAACTACCTTCACAAGAAAGTTCACGATTTT
Source organism: Viola pubescens var. scabriuscula (assembly GCA_002752925.1). Classification (NCBI taxonomy): domain Eukaryota; kingdom Viridiplantae; phylum Streptophyta; class Magnoliopsida; order Malpighiales; family Violaceae; genus Viola; species Viola pubescens. Next base: position 6,177 of record NBIL01101511.1, on the reverse strand, counting down.
TTCTAAGGGAGAAAAAAACAGCAAAAAGGACTACCTTCACAAGGCTGGCTACTAGGTTTAGTAAGCTCATTTTGTTGTACTCCCACAGTGTAGGAAGCTGCCAAAACAAAGAGAGTAAGGTAGGTTTAGCAATGACATGGTTGCACATACTCCATATTAGAGATGCACAAACTAACCTCATCAGCATTTGGCCATTTGTTGTCACTGATCTCCAACGTCAACTCAAAACAACCAGCGTGTATATAATTCCAATCTTGCATTCCACCATATATTGGGTACCTACAGCAAGATAGTGTTTCAGTAATTATTTTTCAGCTGATGAAAAGGAAAATAAACGAAGAGAAAGCATAAAGAAGTGCAATGTCAATCAGCCTTAAACTATTCTAACTCAATAGGACATAAAACTTAGCCACCAGTTGTAGCAGTCCCTTGTTGTCACCCATAATGTAGAAAACCTCTTGGGTGTCTGTCCGCATCATGAAGAAAATTAAAAGCTACTTATTTTTCACTAGCAAATTGTGACGCGAACATTTATCCAAACTCACGTTTCCAGATTACTGCTGGTAGCCTCATGGAGCATAACTTGAACCATAATGCTTAGTGAAACATACTACGATGACATGTGTCTAGCCTGGTGATCCTAATATTAATTTTCCTCCAGTTCTGTTTAGAAAAACAGGGAAAATATAACAGTACAACTGCCATACCAAGCTGCTCCATTTGTAATTCCTCCAGGAAATTCATTACTCGAGGACATGTTATGGTGAGAACGACTGTATATGCTTGCCAGGAACCTGAATGTATCATCATCAGGACACGCAAAGTACTGTTTCCTACAGATATATTTAACATTAAAAAAAAAAAATTAGTTGGTGATGCATATATAAGATAAGTTCTGAGGTAACTCTGAGCACATTCGGTGAACTTTTGAGTTGAAGAGTAAAAAAGGAAAAAGACAGAAAAATGAAGAAGTAATAATTATTGATGTAGATAGATATTCAGGTATCAAAAGCCATCATGATACAGGAATGACAACTAAACTGAGCAAGCAACAGACCCATTGTCTGGCCAACTAAACAATAAGCAGATGTTTAATAGTCCAGAAGGCATAGAGCAACAATATGAAATTAGTGAAGAGGGTTTGATTAAAGCGAGGTGAGAGTGACAGCAGAGGCTAAAATTGCCAAGAAGGTACAAGATAGAAAATTATGTAACGGGGAAAAAAGCAAATGAAACACGAAGGAGGTAATGGTGTCAAGTTAAAACCGATGAACCAAAAAAAAAATCATGAATATAGAAGTACTTACGATTTGTCCTCAGTACCATCCCATGGATAATTTGCAACCAGAGCACCCTGCCAAACAAAAAGCATTGGTTTATTAGTATTCAGTTATCATGTTGACCGCAACAAGGCTATAATAATTAAATGAATAACTACAAAGATGATTAGTATAGCCCCTCAAACACGTCCATATCTTCATAACCATGTGATAAAGTCAAACTGCAACAAAGGCAAAAACAATATCTAAATGAAAACAAAACAAGCAAGATAAGGATTTGTGTTAAGAAAACAACCCTTCCAACTAGAAATATCCTAGATTTTTATATCCCATCGGAGGCAAGGTGATACAACACTGAGTAGGTGTTTGGACCTTTCAGATAAGTAGAGAGATCCAAACATTGAATCATCCTTCCCTGTTAGAAAATCTCAGAATTCTATAGAAGGAAGAGGAGATAGCTACTAAGGTGCAAAGGTTGTTAACTAACAAGATCACCGTCAGTTTCTTTGGCAATAAGAAAAACTAAGAAGTATAAAAGGAGATCAAACAGCAATGAAATGGCTACAACTTACAAAGTTGATTACTTGAAGGGAAAAGGAAATCTTACCCCATGCAAAGTCGCAGATGCAGAAAATTGTATCTCTCTCAACCAGTCCATAATTGCTCTTGTTTCAGGTTGGCGTGCATCCATGTCATCGTTCACAGAAAAGAACTGGCATTTCATGTTTGACGATAGCACTTTCTCATCAGATCACAAAAGACATAAGTATTCACTCAATAAATTCTAGTAATGAATTGTAAATAAAAATTTCAATTAGTATGTCATGCAAGTAATTTGTAGGAACATTCAGAACAGTCATGGGAATCCTACTACTTCTAACTGGCAAGGACCAAACAATGTAAATCCATGTTCTAAATGCTGAGTACTTAGATAACCCTGGAGACAAGAAGTACTCGTTTTCCAAATACATCACAGATGATAAAAAAGGGCCAGCAACCACGTTCTTCTTCTAATATAGGTAATAAATGCCAATCATCCATACAAATGCAGTATCTAATCCATGGACGTCACGTTACAGAAATCCTATCAAAACTGGAAATGGAATTGTTAATATCACAAGGAAATACTTTAGTTGAACTTTGGATCCCTAAATAGACTCTCTTTGCTCCATGTCAAACTTCCCTGTGAAAGTGTAGGGACACAAGCATAGCATCACCATGAAAATAAACTCCAAACGTGAAGGCATTTCTTCAAAAAACTCACTACAATTAGAAATGATTTGATGTTATGTTCCTTGAGTAACCCATAGTTTTTATTTTCATTTCAGTACTGTATCTTGAACCTTAAGAGAACTCTAATAGTTCTTAGATGTTGAATTTGATTCCATAGAATTCAAAGTTGAAAACATATAAAAACTAATGATTTTAGGTCCTAGTATAGATTGAGCTATAGCAACAAAAAGATACCTGGTCGGGAAAATCTCGATTCAGATCAACCTTGTTCGCATTCCCACGCCACCTTAGTGAAAAACCATCAGGATTCAATGATGGGAGAATATGAAGGTGAACACTTTCCACAATTAGTTTGGCCTATTAAGATACAGACGAAGATATAAAAATAAGTCAGGCTTCTGGATGAAACATGTTTTTGGGAATCTGAAAGACCACCAGCATAAAATATGCTATCTGTATGCATATGCTAACGCCCACCATCAATAAGGTTAGTAATCAACTACAAGAGTAGTAAACTTATGATATAGTGACAATGAAGAAAGTGGAATCAAGAAACAAATGAAAAATTAATCCCTTCATTTTTTTAGTGTTTGTCAATTCACTTATTTGTAGAAAAAAAGATGAGGGATTAGCGGGGAAAAAACATTTGTATATAGATGACCACACAAATTGAAAAATACAGTGAAGAACTGTAATTCTGTAACTAGCTCTACCGCCTGAAGGAACAATGTCTGATATAAGCTTACTTTACCCAAAATGTACAGCTACTAAAACAGTTCCAGTTGAAACACAAGAAAAAAAAGTAAAAAATAATCATGATACCAAAAATCCAAAAAAATAAACTATCCTGAAAGAAAATCAGAATACCAGTGGATCTTTCATATGGTTATCGCATATCCAATTAGCGAGAATCATTAGAATCTCACGGCCCACAGGTTCATCTCCATGGACATTTCCAATAAACTGTAAAATAAAGCAATCAGTCACATAGCTCCATAGGACTCAAAATGATTTTTTCAAGTAAAATACCTTTAGAACAAAGACATTGACAAGTAGATGGACTCTCAAACAAAACAAACTCCAATGTTCATATGCGTGGGGGGAAAATGACATTTCTGATTCACAAAGTTATGATAAACATATCTGTCTTTGCACCATCTACCGACCTTAACACAAACAAACTTGCCTTGTTCTCTGGAAAGACGAATATTATCAACTTTAGTTCTTGCCTATCTAACTAGCTGCACTTACCAGAATCTGCTAGCCTACAGGTTTAACTCCAAGGGCATTTCTAGTGAAGTGTGACAAAGCATTCAAGCACCTACTTGCTGAGTCCTTGGATCGGTAACTGGTAACAACATCAGTGACAATAACAACAAAACAGAGAGCACTTACACCAAAAACACTTCAATGGATGCACTAAAAAACAAACCCTAAAAACAACATCTTGATCTACAAACTTATAGCAATAACAACCATTCTTCACCAACATGTTTTTCCACTCAACCTTAACATTTAAATTTAAGAAAGGAATTTTATCAGCTTTAGTTGTGGATTTCATGGGCTTCTAAAGAAAAACAGTAGAAGATCCTGTAAGTAATAAAATGTTTCGATCAACCAAGCTTCTTTATTTTATTTTTCCTGGTAACTTACATAATATTCATGACCACCAACATGAAGCAAACATTACATTCAAGAATAAGTATTGTTAAGAAGCATATCCTAATGTCAAGGTAGATGACTGACCTTGAATGCAGGTTCAGGCTCAGCCTCCCCAGGCTTGTCAGAGATCTCAATGACCCACTACATGCAAAAGTACCGGAAAAGCAACCACTTAGAGACAAAAATCACAAATGACAAGTATGAAAAAATGCAGGCAACAAAAAGCATTCTATTACCAGTGGAACTCCATTCACACTGTTGCCAATACTGATCACCGATTCCAAGAATCCCTCAAAGAGAGAACCACAACAGCATATCAGTACAATATTCCACCAAATGCAGTACATAAATCCCTAAACTATTTTTTTATATAACTAGACATTGTAACTCATGTAATGATGAGAAACACCTGTAAACCCGTGAAATTTGACTGCATCTTTGGCCGAATTCCTTCACAGCCTTTTCCAGATCAGGGTTAGTCATGTATCCGTGAGCTTTATCCACGCTGCCACATTAATCCGAAGACTAGTTTTACGATCAAATTATGCTGAAAACCTGAGCAAAACTTCAACGCATTCATTGATTAAAAGTACAGTACCTACGCGGAGACTGGTTGACCTCAAACAAATGCCGACCAGAGCCTCCATGATGAGTCCCATTTTTTAAGCCTATATACATACACAGAGCATGAAAGATCATTTTCCAATTGAAAATTAAAGGAGATGAAATCTAGTGAAGGCGAAAGAAAACCTGACGGGAGAGATGAAAGGTGAGGTCCTCTAGCTGTTGCTGAGCAAAGTGAACATAAGAAGATGAGAGATAGAGTGAGGAGAGAAGAGACGAGGTCCATTTCTGCAAGCGAGATGTGAACTCGGCGACTGTGTAACCATATTACTCCTGATCGATGTCTTGGATTTAAAACGAAGAGAGAAAAAAAATTGCTGATCGTTGAACGAGGGAGAAATGGCATGAGCGGAGAGTAGCAGATACGCGCACGTTCCTGCCTCCAGGAGACGATGAGCTGGGCTTGGGCTTCTGTTAATGTATGGTTGCTTTAGCCCACGAAAGAAAGGCCCAATAAATACTAACTACTGTAGTTGCGTTACCGCTTATAATTTCGTATGCTTATTTTTAACACGTTGAATGTGTGAAAGTTTAATTAAGTTACTTGTAGTTTTATTTTTTTCTTTTTTTTTTTAAATAATTATTCTTAATTAAAAGGACAACCGAGAGATAACAATTCATTCTTGGGATTATTAAAAGTAAAATCAGAAATCTAAATATTTATTGTTTTTTATATAAGAAAATGAATTACAGCAACAGCAGGGACAAAGCAGTAATTCGGCATCGTAGTTGCTTTCCGATACAAAAGTAAAAAACTATGATGCCTAATTAGAGGGTGGCGCTGACAATAATATAATGATTAATTATCTTCTAGTTTTGACAAATTGCACCGGCCTAAATAGGTTTAATTAGCATTTTCTTTTTGTTTTTGTTGGAAGGACAAATTGATTAGTTATTTTTATTTGTGAGTGCGTAACCGACACTTGCATCATATTCTACTTTATGATCATGCCACCTGTTTTTTTTTCTTGTCATTGTATTCTTCCATTCCAGGTTAGTGTCACAAACTCGTTAAACCATCTTTTCTAATAATAGCATCTCTCTTTTTTTAGAGTGCAGTGATAAGTCTTTTTAAAAAATAGTATATAAGAGAAAAAACAAACACACAACCACAATGTCACCAAACGAAGGAAGCAAGCGCCCATGATATCCTACAAACTAGCACAAGTGCATAAGTCACACTTGTTATTTAAAAATTAAACTAATTACAATATTAAACGGTCCGCTACTATTCGCGTAAATTTCTTTAAATTAGTCATTTTTAGCTTTAAAAATGATATTTCTTGCAATATTTATATTCGCGATCTGAAATATGCGATTTTCACAGAAAATATGAATTTTTCACCAACCATTTCGAAAAACTTTTTAAAAATAGTAG
>NBIL01101484.1:0-10878 GCA_002752925.1 Viola pubescens var. scabriuscula | reverse complement strand
TAAGCAAGAGCAGGTTCCGGACGGGAATGGGATAACGCCTTTTTGATGTGGGACCCCCCCGGTGTAGTCGACCATTCCATCATCGAGAATCTAGTAGTTGTGGTATCGTTGCTTATGATGCTCTTTACGGGTGTCCATAGCGGTAGGGACATACCGGGCTGCTACAGTGTCTTGTCGGTGCCGAGTGGGAAAAGACCATACCGCCCCTAGCGGTATGTCAATAGTTATCAGTAAGTAGATAAAGTAATTAAGGAAATAAATTAAAGATGTTGTTTCGATAGAAACTCTCCAATCTTCACGAAAGATTAGGGAAGTAAATCAGCTGGATTCGCCCTTGAATGTCGCATATCAGCGGGGCAGGAAGAGATCTTCTGCCGGCGAGAATTTCGTGACTTGCTCAAAAAAATGCGATTACTATGAAGATGCATGGTCAAGGCAGAGTCACCTTGATCAAGGGAGAGGGGTTGGTTCCATGGTCAAGACAGCTCTGCTCTAAAATAGTCCAGTTTGTTCCAAAATCGCTCCTTTTTGTTCCAACCGCTTCTAAAAGTGTTTCCTGTGGAAATAAGCAAAATATCTGCTGATACAAGCATCATATCACTCAAATCATAGGAAAACTAACGGTAAAAACCGCATCATTTGTAGTTCAATCAATGAGTCTTCACCGACTTAATTTCTTTAGTCGTTTGGCTTCTTGGCCGACTTGTTTTTCTTCAGTCGTTTGCTACTTCTCATCTTTTTGTAGTGAAAACGAGTCTTCGCCGACTGAATTTCTTTAGTCGTTTGGCTTCTTGGCCGTCTTGTTTTTCTTCAGTCGTTTTCTACTTCTCATCTTTTTATAGTGAAGATGAGTCTTCACCGACAGAATTTCTTTAGTCGTTTGGCTTCTTGGCCGACTTTAGTCTCTTTTTCCCTGTGGATCGAACATTTTACCGCTAACTACATGTATTTGTTTTTAGTAGTAAATTGATATAAATTTTATATTTGACGGCCCTAACGAGGCCTTTATCAAATTTTGGCGTTGTTGCCTGGGAATAACGGTTACTAATTTTGTGTTTACTTGCTATTATATTTTAGATATGGAGGATCAACCACAAGCAGCGTTGACCGTTAGAGAACTAAATCAAGGGATGAAGCCTACTACTCATTCCTGTCTTGATCTACCACCAGTAGAGCACGACTGGACTATCAAACCAAATATCATGCAGGCTATCAAGAAGTTTTATGGCCATCCAAATGAAAATCCATTCATTCATTTAAGGATCTTCCACTTGGAGAGTGAAGCTCACAAACCTCAAGAAGTCTCTCTAGAGAGAGCAAAGCTTAGAGCTTTCCAATGGTCATTGGAAGAATCTGCGAAGCATGGTACAATGGTCTACCTCACAACTCCATCACCACTTGGACTCAGATGTCAAGTACTTTCTTGAGGAAATATTGGAGCGCAAGTAAGACTGGAGCAGCCAGGAAGACTCTCATCAGGATACAACAAGGAGATGCTAAAAATCTTATCCAATACTTCTATGGGGGGATGAGATGGAGTGATAAAGACAAAGTTGATGCAGCAGCAGGTGGATCTCTAGAAGATACCACTCTTGCCAGAGCCAAACAATTACTCCATACCATGGCTGAAAACAGTACCAACAAAGTCTCCCAGGAGCACTCTAAACCCTTCTCTTCTATTAATTATATCACCATGGAAAAATAGATTGCTTCCATTGCTAACTTCGTTCAAAAATATTCTACAGTTATGCTTGACCAAGATAACAAATGAAGAATGGCAAAACAACCAAACCACAACTGGATACAACATCAACCTCACCCACAGGCTAACACGTATTATCTTTCATCAGCACCTCAGCATCCACAATTGGCTGAACCTTCTATCGAGGACACACTGAACACCATCAAAACCAATCAAGTTGCCCAAACAAGTGTAGCAGCCATATTTGCAACTGCTTTAGTGGAAATCCAGAAACAACTGAACTTGTTGGTGGGAGATCGCCAAATTCAACAAAGGAACATACCCTCCGACACAATGAGCAACCAGATATGCAATGTTAATTCAATTAGTTTGAGAAACAGCACAGAGCCGCCCGCAAAGAAAGATACTTAGATGGATGAGCAAGAACGAGAACAAAGGCAGCTCAAGAACTGGGATGATGCACTAGATGGAGGATGAAGAAGAAGAAAATACACCACCACCTTCCCCTCCTATAGTCGCAAAGACAGAAAAGGAGGAGGATGAAGAAGAAATCTTGGATACATTTAAGAAAATGGAAATCAACACCCCTATGCTTGATTTAGTTGCTAAAATACCTAACTACACTATATTTCTAAAGAATTTGTGCACTGACAAAAAGAAACTTGTAGATGTTGAACAGGCTGGTTTGATTCAGAATGTTTCGTCAGTATTCCAACCCAAATTACTAGAAAAATTTACAGACCAAGGAGCTTTTGACATCCCATGCAGGATAGGCGACAAAGATATCGAAAAAGCCTTGTGTGACTTAGGAGTCGGTGTCAATGTTCTATCTCTAGAAGAATACGAGGAGCTGAACCTAGGCACTATGAAGGAGACTAGTGTGATCATCCAACTTGCTGACGGTTCAATCGTTTACCCATAGGGAGTTATTGAGGACATTCTTGTCCAAGTCAAAGATTTTATTTATCCTGTGCATTTCTATATTGTTGATATGAGCATGAATCCCTCTTCTAACACAACTGATGTTATCCTAGNTAGACCTTTTCTAAGGACTGCTAGAGCTTTGATAGATGTTTATCATGGATCCCTTTCTCTTGAATACTGTGGTCAATTAATTGTGTTTGATATGTATAATGTAGGAATACAACCAAGCGAGTCACATAGCTTGAGTTGTATAAACATTTATGTGCCACCTGAAAATAAAGCTGATTCAAGTTATTTTGTTTTCAATAGGGGAACTGAAGGAAATAGACTGGAGATGGCCACCGAGGCCAGAAGGATACCTTGCGAGTTGGAGCAAGAAGAGAGGAGCAAACCAACCTCTACACTTTTAAGTTTTTTAATAAGATACTACCCAAAGGATGTCTGAAGACACCAAGGGCACCACCCTTTACCAAGGAAGGATAGCCTTCTCTATTGGACGCTCTTGACCTAGGAGAGCAATTTTTGCCACGTGCTAAGCAAGAAGTATATAAAAGAGGAGTACGGAAAGACAGACCCCCACTACTTCCTCAACTCTCAAACAACAACACTTTTCCCTCCAGAGCAACCTCTCATCTCCCTCCGAAACTGAAACCACCAGAAGCAATGGCACCATGCAAGATCATCCCTTTCGCCGCCACCACCAACCCAGACGCTAGGGCTCGCCAGCAAGCCACTTTTAGGTGGTCAATTGAAAACCCAACAACCATTCCCACCGAAGCACCACCAAGCCAAACCCCCTTGGCTCGCTTCTCCGCCGCTGACCTCCACTGATTCTCCACCGAGCAGTAGGCTACCAATGATGCGGCCACAGAAGCATTCACCAATGCTTCTCGAAGCATGATGAGGCGTCGCGATGAAGGAACCTCTTTGCGCCCAGCAGTAGAAAGAAGGATGAAGGTGAGGCACGGACTGCCTCCACCTCTGAACCGGTTGCCACCAACCGCAGCAATAGCAACAGCAGCAGCCGCGGGACCCTCGTCCTCCTCTGCAGCACCTTGCAGAGAAGGCAAAGTGCCCATGGGAGCCGATAATCTCCCCAAAGATCTAGAGTATTCCACCCCCACTGGTAGAGGTGATATCCCTCTTCCATCTTTACCTGAATTGGGCGGTTGGTTGGATTTCGAAAAGAAAATCAAACGAGACCGACTAACCTATCATGTGGAGAACGGCTCCGTCGTCCCTTTCCTCGTCCTCGATAGTGATTTGATGCACGTCTTTGGGTTGCATAAAAGGATGAGGGAGATGGTAAACTAGATTGGGTAGAGACTAATTTTCTTCCCGAATGACCCTGCCTATTTTGAATTACATTTGGAGTTCTACTATACCTTTTTGTTTGATGACCTCAGGTTGAACGTCGTTCCTGGCCAGCCCCCCCACGTTCATTTGGGTGAGTGCATCAAATTCTGGGTGTGGACGTCGGTACAAGCTCAGCCTGAACGAGTTTGAGATGATGCTCAAACATACAAAATGAAAACACATCACAAATATCCCCTCCCCTCACACATTGTCCTCAATGTGTGAAAGAGAAAATAGAAACAAGCATGCAAATAACAAAAAGATGAAAATAAAAATAAAATACAAAAAGAAAAGAAAAGAAAAGGAAAGAAAGAACCTAGGGACAGGTTCAGTCAGACTCCTCCAAGTCTGTTTCGATTCTCATGTGAGGGTTGGAGTGGAATGCTAGAGCTGGAGCTGGTAGATTGTTGAATTGTTCGTGGAGTTTAAGGAGAGAATCAAGTGCTACTTGGTTGTCATTCAAGACATTTTGAGCGAGGTTTGGAATGGATAGGAGCGCTGTAGTGTTTTGTTGGAGCAGGTCACCGATCATTAGCTGAAAGTTGTTTGGTGTAGAGGAGGAAGAAGTGTCTGCGTACCCCTGGCCTTGGTTAATCCGGCCTTAAGAAACACCTTGGTCAATCTGGTGTCCTCTGGTGGGGTTTCGCAGCAGCTCAAACTGCCTCTGAAATGATCTCCTCTCTTCTTCTGGATTATAAATTTGCAGGGGGGACTATATGGGGCATCGCTCAATGGTGTCCACTAAAGACTTTATCCTCCTCGGTTGTGATTCTTGGAGTGTAGACTTTGCCATTGATGACGCTGAAGAATCCCAATTTATCCATGTCCTCCAGAGTGAGGAGTTTGAAAATAGGGCATCCAGTTAGTATGGACAAATCCATTCTCCCTGTTTTGTGTGCTAGAATGGTGACTAGAGGACCTAAGATCATTCTTGGTTCTGAGGCAGCAAATTTGATAGCTAACCAATAACCTGGACTAACCTTCAGTCCCTTGTGCAGACACCATAAGATGAAGAGGTCATTTTTGGACAACCTGCCAGATTTGCGGACCTTGCCATAGAAATTGACAGAGAGTAAGCGGTAGAGCATCCGGAGGGCAGGGTCTAGAGCGCTTATCACTGATGGTAGTAGGGTCGCGTGTAAGCTCTCGATAAACTTCCTCCGCTGGCCAATCACTAGGGATCTCATAGTTGGTGCTGGGGTTCCAGGTGGCTCCTCCTTACAATTAGGAATGAAATCCAACATCTTCTCAAATTCATTCAAACTGAGTTTGTACCGGCGTCCATATAGCCAAAATTTAATGCATTGACCCAAATAAACATCGGGGCGCTGATCAGGAATGACATTCAATCGCAGATCATCAAATAGGAAAGTGGAATAAAATTCCAAAAGCAATTCAAAATAAGCAGGATCGTTAGGAAAGAAAATAGGTCTCCACCCAATTCTGTTCACCATCTCCCTCATCCTCTAATGCAATCCAAAGTCGTGCATCAAGTCATTATCAAGGACGAGCAAGGGAACGACGGAACCGTTATCCATGTTGATCGTGGGCGTCGACTCCACTCAAATTTAAATTTATAAATACAACATACTGCTAAGCACAAAATTAATTGTAGATAGCTAGCAAGAGGTTCGATCCACAAGGAAGGAATGGTACTAATCTTCACAAGAACTTGAAATTAATTAAAACAGCACTTAAATGTAAAAAAAGGGTTTTGTTTGGAAAATAACATGCAGGAAAATAATTAAAGCCGTAAATCAGTCTTGGTCAAGAACAAAGGTGTTCTTGATCAAGACAATAGATTGATGAGATGATAAAACATAAATGAGATAGATTCCTGGTAGAGGCTTGACAGCTAAGAGATATGAGATATAATAATTGACGCAAAGATATTCATCTTCAATCTACAAAGTTGCTATAGGATTAAGAACCACCTAATCCCTGGCTTCCCTCTTGTATCAACATCACCCTAGCGCGTATGAATGGCGATGCCTTACCAGCCAGCACCTTGTTGGTTAAAGGGTTTACTGGACTGACAGATATTCAAAAAGAGGAAGAAAACTCCAGACTAGTACCCACGAGCGTCAGTTGGGACTGGATCTGATTGACCTTTCTCCCTACCATTTCACGGTCGCCCGCTAGCGCGTAGGAGTCTACTTCGATCCTTTTGGCCAATAATCCATAACCAAAGGAAATGACGGTAGCAAAGACTATGAAATTGTAGATTGTCCAAATCCAAAACTAAACAGAAAATGCTTTAGGATTAAGCGCGAAATCGATCAAATGTGGAATCAAAGATTAATAAAATCGATTTGGCCTCTACCAAGAATGGAGAACTTTTAGCTACTCATAAGCAAAATAGAAAGCAAAACAATTCCTTTATTAAAATGGTGAAAAATCCTCCGTTACCGGAGGAGCAAAGTATGTGAAAGCTGGAAACAGAGAAATGGATTTCAATCCTTGAAAAATGACGACTCTGAACCCCTTTCTCCAAACCCTAGGAAGAGTATAAATAGTCCTCTCTTTCTAGAATTTAGCTAAAGCGATTAAGGAATTGAAATCTGAAAGATTGTATCTTAAAGTATATCAAAAACTCTCCTCAAAAAAAAAGAATTAAAGGAAACAAATCAGCAAGATGCGTCTCAATCAGTCCGTGATCAACGCTTCGTTGTTAAGGCAGGATTGAATCACCTGCCGGCGTCTCAATCCGCTGATTGCTCATCGAGTTTCTCCATTGGTGAAGGATTCGTCAAGACAAGATTTGTCTTGATCAAGAGAGGTCAACCTGCGTCCTTGGTCAAGGTTCTCCTATATGTCCGTGCTGGTCCAAAATGCTCCCCTTTCAGCTTCTTTCTGCTCTTTCCCTTCTCAAAAGTATTTCCTGCAATAATCAGATAATATCTACTGGAAATAGTAGCATATCATACCAAAAGACAGGAAAACTAATGGTTAAAACTACTACAATTTAGGCTCAATCAAACTCCCCACACTTAACCCATGCTTGCCCCCAAGCATAAAACAAAATAAAACACACAAGGGAAACATGCAAATAAAACAAAGAAATCAGCAACCCAAATCTTCAACTCAAATCCAATCTCAGCACAGAGAACAAAGATCAACTCATCCTAAGTTAACAAGGCTTGCTTAATAACCAGTAACCTCTCACTCGTCACTAGAGAATTAGGAAGAGTTAGCTCAAAGAACTCAAGGAACCGGTGGAAGGACAATGAGAAATTATATTTTTCTGTCTGATCAGTTGTCTAGTTAACACAAGAATTGATGACTGAAGCAAATGCGCACATAGTGGACAAAAAATAAAGCAAATAAGCACAGAGTGCTAACAAGTTATGTTTGTTTTGCCATTTCTTTTGTTTTTTTTTGTCTTTTTTTTGTCTTTTTTGTTTTTTTTTTGTTTTCTCTTTGGAACATCATTTGTTCTTTCTAGGAACACCAACCCTCAGAACTTTCATCTTTGTCCAAACCTTGCTCAGAAAAGTAAAACATGTAAAGTTCAAGAAATTGACACCCCCGACCTAGCTTGTTTGGCCCGGTAGTAAGGGGTTAGCTAGGTGCACTTCGAGGAGTTTCTCCTATAAAAGGGGGGTGATGGCGCCAAACCGCCAACACCGTGCAGCCCCGTTAGTTTCAGGAAGTGTCCTCACAATCATGCAAAGGAAACAAAAGACTTTCAAGTAGTACATAATTTAATACTGGCAATTCAAGTATCACTGGACTGTTGACTTGATCAAGACAGAAAATTTTCCACTCTTGGTGAAGAGGGTATCAAGGTATGTTCTTCTCAAGGTTCTCAAATTCCAAGTTAACTGGTCCTAATACTGAAGTGAAGCGTGAGAGCTTTTGGTATTGAGCATGGGACCTTGTTAAAAGAGCATGGGATTCAAATCATCAAATGTCACAATGTTCTAAGTGCTGAGTTAAATTCAGAGTTGAGCCAAAGGGTTTTGATTTCCAAGCAAGCAAGAAAAAAACAGAGCAAAACACACAAAAATCAAAAGAAAACCATGCATAAAAATTTAAAATTTAAGCGAAAACATGCAAACATGCAAAAATCAAAATAGAAAACACAAACACACAGAAAATCTCCTCCCCACACTTAATGGACACATTGCCCTCAACTCAATGTGTGAGAAGGAGACAGCAAATAATAAAAAATCAGGCAAAGGGAAAATAAAATATATACAAATGGAAAGTAAAACCTAGGGGCAGGTCACTCAGACTCGGAGTCTGAGTCAATGATCATCTGGGAAGTGGAAGGGATTGTTGGAGTAGGATGATCGATCTTGGTGTGGCGCAGAAGGAGAGAATCCAAGGTTTTCTGGCAGACGGTGGATATTTGGAGCATCACCTCCTGCATCGTGGTGAGAGAGTTGTTGTGCTACTGGAGGAGGACCAAGAATCTCGAAGGCTTGGCTTTTGAGTGAGGGAAAGTAGCATTAGGGTTCCCGATAAATCCCTTGTACACTTCCTGGGCTGGCCAATCCTTCTGCACCGAGTAGAAAGTAGGCGTACCGTTGAGGGGGAGAGCACAAAGAGGGGTATTATTGAAGTGTCTGTAAAATTGAAACAGGGTCATACTGTGTTCTTGCCCGCATAAATGGTACTTTACCACCTGTTGCTTGTGAATAGCAGCATTACGACCATTGACCTGAAACACCCTCTCTAGAAAAGGTGAAAGTAGAGGAAAACTCTACAATCAACTCATAATAGACTAGTTCCTTCGGGTAGAAGATGTGCTCCCAGTCCATTTGTCTCACCCTGAGTCGGACCCTGTTGTTGAGGCTGAAATTCGCCATCGAACCCTGATCAAGAATGATGTGAGGGACAATTGCTGCTTCCTGGGTGATGTGATAGAGCTGGTCCCTATCAGGGCCATAGTCCACCCCAAGCCATCCTCCAAGGTCTTTATGAATTGCTCTCACACACCAATGAAAATATTTTGTTGGTACGGAAATAGCTTTCTTAATAAAATTGAATTGTTTGATCTCGTCACGACATGGTTGCTTGTAGGATTTATATGACCGATGCAACTGAAACTGCATAACTTATGCCCACTTTGTCTATTTGAATCTAAAAACAAGCTAACCTGCTGCATTTGTATATTGATCGGACTTTTGTGATAAACCCTATTTAAGAGGTCAGCATCCACTTAAGTTTCAAAGCTGCAGGATTGAGCAGAGGTTCTCTTCAATTAATTGATTCATTGAGTTGTTGAAACAATAGTTCATGCTCTAGTCATTTAACTATGTTACCAGCTGAGATTCATCATGTCAGCTTTACCATGTGGATTCTTGGTTTTTGAACTCTTTGGCAAAGCAGAATGCTGATTTATCAAGCTATCTTCTTTCAGATCACTATTTGGTAACACTTTTAGTGTTTTCTATGCACTTATTGGGTGCTTCTTGAATCTCGACTTTCTTGCGTTAGATGCTCATATCCTTACTATTGCCACTATTGATGAGTGCTTGGTGATTTGTAAAAATATTCTGATATCTGTGCAATGCGGATTGGAGTGATCCAGTGACTATTTGAGCAATTATTGATTAATCTTAGCATCCAAATTTGAAAGAGCAAAATTCTTTTCACCGGTTTGTTTTTAAATTTCTCGCATAAATTTTGTGCCTGTGGACTATTTGTCAACTTAATGTTTGGATCATTAACTTATTTATGAATTAAACAGGCATGCATCTTTTTAAGTGCATGGATGTTAGTGTGTGTGTGAGCGCATGAATAGATTCATGGATTAATTATTACTGAAGGCACAACCTTCCATCGCTAGAATTATGTGGAACCCTTTCCACTTTCTCGCACACACCACCACTGACAGAGGATAGCCGGCTAAGATCTACACAGCTCAAAATCACTTCACCGTAAAGCGTGAAATTTTGAGCTGCCTGATCGTATGGTCAAGACTCATGAGTCTCCAATATATAAAATAGTTAGATTATCAAATCAAGGAAATAGAACAAAACGCTATAAATTTGAAATTGTAAGATAGAAATTGAATTTGGACAAAATGATAACAGCACCTCCTTTGTCCATTTCAAAATTTCCAAACATCATTGTGTCTTTGCAGACTATGAACTTCTGCCAAGTGAAACAAGCATTCGTACTTTAATCATCATTGTTGTTGCAAATCAGAAAGATATTTGGCTACTAATCAAACAAGGTTTCTGTGAGATTGACAGTTGCTGCAAAAACAGTGGAACAAAATTCTGAAAAACAGCCATACCAATTACACAGCTTTCCATGCTGAAAAACAGTACTCATGCTTAATTGCAAAATGACTGTAGGAACATCAATTGCAAAATGAAGCACAAATGGTAGATATACACACTTGGTTCTCAATTGTAAGGTTTCTTCTAAACTCGACTATTTTCTAACTCTAGTAACATCACTTAGCACAAAAATAGGATCCCAGTCTAATGAATCTGCCGGTAGACCACCGTGGAGTGATAATACCCAGTCTCATTAATCTGCCAAAAACAGATAGGCATCCTCAAATAATAATTGTCCAAGGAAAGCAGTATCGAAAAGAACACAAGTAATGGCAGACTCATTCGTACTATAATCATCATTGTTGCTGCAAATCGGAAATATACCTTGAATTTCCACTAGAAGGTAAGACTCGGTTCTCTTGGTCATTTTGTCAAACAGCTTGCGTGGAGACATGCCTCCTAAAAGGAAGGGACGGTACGACGACGAGTTGTAATTTTGAGGGGGCCTTTGTGAATGTTTTGTTATTTACAAAGCGGTCCCCGCAGGTGGCGAATTACAGAAGTTAGTCCTTGGTTTGGCCGGTGAACTTTGACCTGACATAACTTTGCGCTCGGGTGTCGGATCGGGGCGATTTTTTTTTTGAACCCACCTAATTTTTC
>NBIL01101398.1:0-10045 GCA_002752925.1 Viola pubescens var. scabriuscula | reverse complement strand
TTGTCTCAGAGTTGCATGAAGCCACGTTCTAATACAACGTCATGGTATATGGCAAGAAATCTCAAATCGACACCAGTTGATCATTTCCATGGCTCACGATTATTAGCCGCTACAACGGACAAGAAAGAGGCGACCTGAAACAGATTGTAGTTGCTGGAACAGACTGCTGAGGAAAACCAGAAAAGTTTGGATAGAGCCGACCTGAAATACCCCGATTGCATATCATTTGAAAATGCTGGCCATTTTAGTTGTAACTCAATTTGAACGGTTTATATTGAAACTTGTTACAGTTCTGGTAAAAAAAAAACTTATTACAGTAATTTTATAATCTAAAATTCATTCTTACTTGTAAACTAACTTCGTCTAGTTTCCACGTAAATTATTGTATCATCGATCCTGGCGATTTGCATACCAACAATTTTTCTCTTTTTCTGTTCCAACTGATATACTGTTATTACTGCGGTTTGTCTTGGTCAAAGTCTGTTTTGCTAGAGAGGGAGGTAAAAAACCAGAGGCCAAACTCCATTCAGGACCAAAGACTATCAACTACAACAACAAAAAACTCTCTTAACCGTTCTTGGTAAAAATACATCAGAGTATGAATTAGAAGAGAAAAAGAAAAGTTAAAAAAAGAATTGATATTAGTCACTATACAACTAATTAAAAAAACTTGAACCCTTTAAGTGTGGGTCATCTTTCCATGCTAAATAAGAGAAACAGGTCTGTCAAGGTAACATTCATTTCCTCCTCTATGGCAACTCTTGCAGGAAAGACAGTAGGGGTGAAGGAATGGGACATACACAGAAGAGCTTCGGATCGGCAGGACAGCCTTTAGATTTTATGTCTCAAAGACACGTTCACTATCTCAACCCGTGATTTAGGTTTATAGTGTTCATCTGTATCAACTTCTTCGATTTCCTGCACAGATATGGCACAACTTAGCATCAAAATAGACTCCTGACCTGAAGAAAGAGGATCTTGCAGGACTGTATAACAGCACAAGGTCTCATGCTAATCACCCGACTATGTGCACTAAAGGGGAAAAAAAGAACTCCAAGCAATAAACAAGCAATGCACCATCTAACCAACCATGCTTGTGGCAAATCCAAAGCTTCTACATTGTTTTTGGGTTCCAAAAGGGAGAAAAAAAGGCCTGATAGAAATTTCCACTCTATTGATTATAAGCCATATAGAGATGTTCTGTTAGATTTTCATAGGGTAGACCCACACAAGTCCCCGTGTTATTTTTATATCTTTTAAAGAAACAACGACTGCAGAGCAATATATTCAAACTATTCACTATTGCCACTTTAAGAAATTGTGTTCTGCTTATAATCAATTTTAAACAAAGCATTGTTTGGTAAAAAACAAAACAGAGTATAATAAACAAGAAAGGACATAGTATTGCACATGTTTTTTTAGTTACCTGAATGACATCCTCTCCCCTGATAACTCGTCCAAAAACGATAAGCTTTTCATTTAGATCTGGGATTGGTGCAGTTGTGATGAAAAGCTCAAATTTGCTAGCATCGTGATTTGCCTTGGAAGTTCCAAGCATGAATGCTTCATGTTTCAAACTGATTGAAGAGAGCAAAGTCCATAGAAAATTATAAAAAGCATACTACAAAGTCTATCAACAAATGTAATTAGAGAAGGAAGGAATAAGAAATAACAATAAACTCAGGAACCTCGTATCAAGCTGATTGTAATGCTTCCCTCTTAAAGTCCAGTCTTCTGTAGCACCAAGATTACTCGAATCACCAGCTTGAATCACATAATGCTTAATTACACGATGAAACTGCATCCCCTTGAAGCGTCCATTTTGACTGGAAAACAATTACAATTGTACTCAAAAGAAGCACAAGTGAACTCTGAACAACATTTGCATTCTAAATGCAATTCATGGGCTCATACTCATAAACAAACTTAAAGAAAAGTTAACACTGAGGCTTAATTAATTGCAGCAACATCCTGGTTTGGAAAGTACAAGTTAAATCCGATGCAGGATTACCACCAAAGTTAAACTACATGGCGTGAAAGTTAAACCAGATGGATGTGGACACACCAAGACTATTCCAATCATTGGTAATGAAAGCATGATTCCCTAAATGAATTACTTTGGTACATAACCGGATGGTGAAAGATACATGCGGGGGGGAAATCCTCAACCATTATGATTCTTGAAAGAAACATCAAGCATCATGTGTGCCTAGCATTAGTTCATAATGATACCACAGTCTCAAGCCAATATTGATACCAAATCATAATTTAACTATCAGCAGTTACGTGAATAAAAGAGGGGATGAGAAAGCAATTAAGCATACTGCTATACACCATACAGATGCTCACAAAGCCAAGCCATCTGCGCTTCCATGAGCTAATACGAGACTTTAAAGATCCAACAGATGAATAGTTACACAGATGACTTTAGTCTCCAGTCGAGTCTTTAATACATAACTTACTACTATAATGTTAAGCCCTTTCAATTATAAAAAGTTTCTTAGTACAAGAATTCATGTCAAATGTCTCCATCAAGATGCAAAATCTTACCAACAACAACCACATATCAAACTGAAGGACCTCTGTATGCATGAATAATAGCTACATGAAGAACCATTACTCTTTTTTTTTGAAATCCATGAAGAACCATTACGAAACAACAATTTCACCACTCACCTCAACTCAATGAACTTGTCAACAACACCAGGAGAAGAATCCTTGAACAGTTCAACTGTTACAAACCCTTTCGATGTATCCAAAATCTAGAAAGAAAAAGTAAACACAAAAATATTAACAACAACATAAAGTCTCAACTGAAGAGTATATGAACAGACTGAGTGTGACAAAACCAAACATCATTAACCATGCACTTCATACCATGCAATTAAGGACCAGACCGTTACCAATCAATTTTCTTTTCGGTACAAGTTGGTATTTTTCAAATCATCCAGATTTTAAATATAAATGTGCGATCTGATAAAAACTGCATCAATAGGGTGTTGAACCCTCCCACTGAAATAGAACCTTATTGTACTATTTTTGTGTGGTTCATTCCTCAGTCCCTAAATTCCTTTTAATGGATTGCCCAAGATTATATTTAACTGATGAACTAACAGGTGACGGCATGTTTTATGCAGTATTAAATAAAGTCCTGTTATGGAACAGTTCAAATTTCAGTATACAACAACAATAATGCATCTTCCACAAGGCTATTGAGCTGGCACGAATCATACTGAATTATATATGTAAACCAAGTACATCATAGAATTCTCAGCCCAAAAAGAAGTTGTTAATGAGGAAATAAAAATAAAAGAAAAATCACAGCATATGGAAGGACATACTGCATAACCAGGAAGATCAGATTTCTTTGAATCCCCATAGACATGATTGCCCTACAGAAATAAAGAAACAGAAGAAAACTTTAGAGTCTGATTCAGGAAATTTAAGCTCTCAAAAAGCATTAGAACTCTAAAACATTTGTGCCGAGATGTAAACATAGAAAAACCCAATCGTTAATATTAACACAACTCAATGTGGTTGCACTTAGTACTAGTCACAGATAAGAAGCCTTGGAGGCTCTTAGCAAAATATAGTCCCACCAGAGAAGGATCCTCACTGGAGAATTTGGAAATAGTCCTAGCATTCATGCTCAGAGTTGCATGTCTATTGTTTTTACTATTGGTGGAGCAATGGCTCCAACAACTCCCATATTTCTCAAGAAAAATAGGAAGCACAAATGAGAGCGCTATAGTGCGCTTGAATTCTCAACAAGAATAAATAAATAAACATCTCTTTTCAACACGCACCTCAAACTCTGATTCAGCACTTTCAGCCTGGATTCTTGACCTAAACACCAATTCAGAGAACATGCATTACAATCCAACACAAGCTGCTATAAAAGAACTTAATTTCTATACTGATAAACACAAAACAGTCCTAACTGATTACAGTCGCAAGCACTCCACTAAGACATCAGTTATAACAATGCGAGTACAGGCTCAAGTATCATTAAAACTAAAATCCATGGCATGCTAGCACAGTAGCATGCTTGAGCATCCCCCAGATCCAGAAAATTAAAGTATAAACTGAGGAATTCCAACACAAACATTAAACTTCACTTACCTTAAATACCAGTGTTTATACGTAGAGTACAAGAAGAACACGGTCAACAAAACAACCAAGCTGCATAGAAGAATCGTTGTGGTACTTATTCGACTCGGCCCTTTCTTCTTTTTGCTCTGCTGTAACAACGCTTGCGGTTTGATCCTTGCCATTGACTACTAGCTACCTTCACCCCAGGTACCACAAGATGTATCCCAAAACCTGAAAATCAGAACAGAAACACGTAAAAAAGGTCAGGCGCGACAATTATTCATTGAAAAACCACAAATCAGCACAAAATCTAATATGTTATGCTTCGCGGGCGGTATTTGGTATAGGGAATTCAAATCCTGGGCAAATTTTGCGATGAAACTTTCTGAAAAGTGGCTATGAATCATGCCAGAATCGAAGAAACATTACAGCGTGAAATTAAGATCTGTGGAGGTGAAAGTTGAGTTGGTGAGAGTGGAGGTACCTAACCGCGTGTGCGTGCGTGCCAGCGACGGGAACAAATGGAAGAGTGGCTTTGTGATTTTCGACTGATTTTGAACTTGTTTTTTGGGTTTGATCTTTCAACAAATTGGCTGTTAAAGCCACAGCTGTTAATGCAGTTTCTTGGTTAAGATTCGTTGAGCGAAATAAGCCCAATGGGCCTCCTTCAGTTATGCTGGCAATCAGTCGAATGAAAAATAATCTCTTTTTTTGTTTTTTTTAACATGAATACTCTCACGTCTCACCGAATAAAAACTAGTCCCGTTAACAATAAAATAGTACTAGTATAACTATCGAGTATTTTACTGTATTATATACTTTTCTAATTTAATCCCTCTTTTCATTACCATAACATTTTTTTAGAGTAAAGCTAGTGGACAAATGGAGTTCAAATCAGCAACCTAAACATTGGCTATTAAATACTAGTTTTCTTGGATTGATTTGTAATGCAAAGGGTAAATAAATGTCTCTTTGAATTATGGGTTTCTTCATTTCTCGTTATAACACTATGATGATTGATTGATATACGTTTTCTGGCATTAAACTTCTCTTCGAGCCAATACATGCTACAAAAGATCTACAAAAATGCATCTAGAATGACTTGTGTATACTATTAACATGGAAATTTTGAAAAACCACCGAGAGCATCGTCTTACAAGAACTCCACATCATCCACTTGTTGTTCCAGTATTATGGTGGCGATTGCAAGTCTATACGCTGTGGATCTCAAGTTCCTAACAAGGACATAGATTCCCTTCCTCCTCCGCTTCACAGGCACCGCATGCCACTGCTCTTCCCGAAGGCGAGCTAGTAAGCCTGCCTCACAAAGAGCTTGTGCAACTGCCTTCTTGCTGCAGGTATGTGATAACATATCCAAATATGAGGATGACAAGGGAAAAACTGCATATTCGATCAAAAGATTAATTCAGTAGTCGAGATTTAGACAAGAAACATTTTACTCACCTCCCACGAGTAAACCCTGTTGTGATAAAACCAATTGGCCATCGATGAGATTCACGAACTGCAAGATCCTCTGGTATGTGTAGTTCCCATTTACCAGGAAACTTCTCTTCAAAGTATGACCTCACAGAAGACTCGGGAATTAGAAGTCCACCCTCAGCATTTTGTGACCTGCATCCACAAAATTGGAAGCTAACATCAGTTTTACAAGCATGGCGAACCTTAGAAATAGCTGGAACATGTTCCAAATAATAACTTAGAACAATCCATCAGATTAGAGTGAACCACTCATTTTAATTTAATTATATAACCTACTGAAACACTGTATTGTTTAACCTAACCGTAAGAAATTCTTGCACAAAGAGTCATCCTTGAAACTTATTAAATTATACACCCAACCTGTGCCAAATACAACCATGTCCAACAAAGAGAACTAAAAGAACTAGAATTTCGAACAAAGGAAAAGGTCAGGAATAAAAAATATGTTTTAGAAGACTACCTGGAAGTCCACAGTGAAATATCCCCAAGATGTGGTGCACAAACGACTGCTCCCTCTTCAAAAACTCCCTCCTTGAATGCATGGAGAAGAACTCTAATGAAACATAATTTGTGCTTGGACATATTTTGGCTACTAGTATTATGAGCTTGACCAAGCTTGCTCTCATCCCTCATGAACTTAAGAAAGCTCGTCTTCCTGTTTGGAACTTGAGGAAATAGAAGTGAACGATTTCCATTAACTTCATTAATGAAATCAGTAAGTGCAGTAGATGTCCTTGCAACAGTTCCCGTGAATGAATTTTCACCACCATTGAGCTGCATCCTGCTGCCATCCCAACATTTTGAGATTGACACCGAAATGTCATCTAATGCATCTTTTTCACAAGAAGCTTGATTGTCTCTCACGGTAGGGAATGTCTCGTCAAGAGTAGCATAGATACTATCCCACGGGGTTGGCATGGGAATTTTGAAAGGTCTTACAATGGGAGGTAGTCGTTCTGCTTTCTGGTCTAAAGCAGCAGCTTCAGTTTCCATGAAAGCAGAATATGCATTACAGTCAGGGAAATCTAAAGGAAACAGTGGCATCCCAACCTGCAAAAGACAGAAAATCATCAAGCATTGTCTCTAACGAAATATGAATATAAGTACACCTGTTGAAGTAACATACTTCACATGAAATCCATCGCTTCTCCCTCTGACCTATTGCATGACCTCCCTTGGTCACCAACTGACTCCAGAACACCTTTACCCAACTCAAGGGGAGTATCAGTGACCATCTGAAAGACAACGAAGCACTTGTCAGGGACACATACTGAATACATATGGCAAAAAAGTATTAAAGAATAAGATAACAATAGCTCAGCATAAGCTACACTAAAAAAATGGAGAAAGGAGCTACCCCATTAATGGACCTGATTGGTTTTTGTTTTTAAGAAGCATAATGGGGCAAGATATGGAACCACAACCCATGGATGAAGTCTTCGACCTCTCTAATTCAGGATCATCAAGGCAAAGAAAAGTCATACGCAAATGATGTTTTTCCAAGCAAAGCACATTCTCTTCAACTGGGGGGTCCACTCCACTGCAAGCATCCCATATATCCCTGTTGTCATCCGAACAGCTAGTTCCATTACATTTTGACAGTGATGTCAAAAGTAACTTAGTTTCTTCTGAAATTCCTGGTAAGGTAACATCATCTTTTGCCAGATTTTCTGGCACACTTGTAGGAGCTGATACAGAAACATCTTCAATCCTGTTCTGAGGTAGTGCACGAGGATCGAGTACAGTCAAAGATAAAACTGACCGAGAAGAAATGCTATCCTCACTCTGAAGTACAGAAGACTTCTTAAACAAGGAATCGTGATCTGTCTCTACAGCAGAACATTTCTTCAATTGCCAGGATTTGTCTGAATCACTGCACAACAAATAGGGTTAGTGAGTCTTATCTTCTTATGGTTAAGCATAATCTAAATGTACATTAAGCTTGCTCACCCAGACACAGGATGCAATATATTTTGAAGAAGTTGAAATGCCTTTGATCCCATTAGTTCCAACTTTGCAACTTGGCCCTCGAGTGAATAGCAGTTAATCAAGATGCCACTCTCAGTGCTCTGAAGAGCAAAAGGCAAAGAAAGCAACACATTGAGAGCAATTGAATACATAAAGGCGGTATTTTTACAGAAAATTCAAAGCTCCATGCATATTGATCTTGAAATGAGTACAAATCCCCTTCCACTAGAACATGATGCACTCCATAAAAGTCTAAAAGAAGAGAGTTCTAAAAAACACTGAAAATAAGGCAACAGCTAAACGAATAGTCAGCAAGCACATGTGGTTTAAAAAGGATTGCAGATGTTTCTGTATCAGCTAAATGAATAGTCAACTAGCAACGATTTCATTTAAGCACACAAGCTACACTATGTGAAATATAAATTTTTCCTACAAGGATGAATGGACCACATACCTGCTTCTGACAGGCAAATTTTAGTGCATCATATCCCTCGCTAAAGGCTGAAGCATGTATCCATACCCAAAGCTGGCGGTGGGAAGAACAAGATTCAGAACTTTGTGGTTCACAATTTCCATCTGAAACATGGCCACTACCACCATTGCCTCTATTCTGAGAATTAGAGGGTCGCCAGATATATGTCACTGGAGCTATTAATTTAGATACAGGAGCTCCAACTTGATGAAGCTGAAGGGAGAGAATAAAAAATTACATATAAAAATCATTGCATTAAGTCAAAGAAAATATTTCATTATTCTTGCTCTGAACCAAGGAAAGAAAAGAGTAACCAACCATCGCAGTGCCATAGACTACACCAGAAAGAACAGGCACTGATGTAGCCTCCCCTTGAGCTAACGGAGATGGCACCAGCACCATTTTTACTATTGACATTAATGAATCCTGGAGATCAATGCCACAAACTCCATTGAGATTAAACCACACAATAATAAGTCTGGAACACAATGCCTACTAGTAGATTGCATTTAAAAGTAGAACAGGCTAGAAAAACGACTAAAAAAGCAGCTCCAAGTACAGATACAAGGGAATGCCTGCCTGTGGACCCTCTAGCTGGACAGCAGCACAATAGCTCGCATCATGCACAACTGCTCCATCCTTATACCATTTTAATACAGCCCTGGACCCTCTTCCTCTACAAAGTTAAAATGCAAAACTATTAACAGAAAAACACAATTTTAAGTCCAATAAACCTCATAATTTCCCTTGCAACACCCTTACCTGCCCTGCAAACCAAGAGGAAGATAGAAACCCCACCGCTTCGTCATTGTAAACCGCTTAGCATGCCAAAGGTGCGTTCTCAACCTCTTCGTTCCGTCTCCTGAGGTAACAAAGCCAATTTCTGGACTCTTCTTAAGTTCAATCCTCCTGCGAACGCGGCGCGACATCTTTTTCAGTTCATTCTCGGTAGCTGATGGTTTGGTTTTAGTAAGCAAACCTAATTTACGCCTCTTGTTAGGTCCCCTCTTCGCAGCTTGATTATCATGAGCAGTGGTTCTTCTTCTCTTGTTTCGTCGGCACCGGAAATCACCGTTCAATCGATCAGAGACTATAGAATGAAGCGCGTCGAGCTCGGGGCCTCGGGTTTCTGCAAATTTCTGGACGCTGATTTTTCGTGGTGGAACGAAAGATCGTTTCTTGCTTCCATTAGCTGCCGCCGGCGCCATCAGTGTCGCTAACCGGATAAATAAGAAAAAGAGAAGAATGTAGTTGTAGAAGAATTAGTTGAAGCTACGGCATCACAATGACAAAAAAATTGAGCTGAGACTACGTAGTTGTCGAGCACAGGACTGCGAGTGTTAGTGGCAGTCCGGCGGGAGTAACAGTAAAGGCCCTGTAGGGTTAGAAGTTAGAACTCAGGTAGTAGCAGTTTCCACCGCTTTTCTTCAAAACTTTAAGGCTTAACAACTCTTTTACTCCCTATCTTTGTCGCTTTTTCTCAACTAAGTCCACTATGTTTATAAAACCTCTAATTAATTTTCATGTTTGTCAAAACTCTCTCAATTAAATCTCTATTTCCCCCGACTTTATTAATTAATTCAAACCTCCCAAAAAAAAAATTATACTCCCTCTGTCTTTTTTTTAATTGACACTTTAATTTTAAACACGCATATTAAGGAGCGCCGATGATTTACTATTTGAGATACATTAATTTTGCTGCCCTTCGGTTTTTCTTGAACGTAGGGAAGTGAGTCATCGACCTTCTTAATATGCGTGCCCAAAATCAAAACGTCCGTTAAAAAAAGGACTGAGGGAGTAATATAGTACTCCCTCTGGCCCGTTATATCTGTCGTTTGGGCCCTAATCACGCGGATTAAGGGCTGAGTCTGCGCGGCCTGACGTAGCCCAGTTTTTTGTCATTTTGTGTCGGCGGGCCTCACATTTCCAACGGTAACATTTTGGGCCAACAGTAACATATTTGGGCCAAAACGAAATCCCTCTCTTTCTCCGTCGTTTTTTCATCTTTTTCGT
>NBIL01101371.1:837-17595 GCA_002752925.1 Viola pubescens var. scabriuscula | reverse complement strand
ATGCCATTTTAATACCATCCCAAATACCCAAAGCTTCGGCAAAGCGTAACATCATATTGAAAAGGCATAGCCCTAATAATCTAATACTACACCTCAAGCAGTCCCCAATATGATTTCTAATAACTGCTCCCAGACCAGTGCCGTCCGAGCCCACTGCAACATTAGAGGTCAGACTCATCACGGTTCAACCGTGGACACCAACTTAATCATGACATTGCTTGACCCATTGAAGGATAAATCGTGTCAGCATAAGGTTGGTCTAATAACAAGCATAGTTATTAAAACTAACTAGTTCAACCGGTAAATTGGTGACTTGAATCTCAAATAAGCTCGTTTTTTTTTTTTTTTGAATTAAATCGAAATGGTTGAATCGTTCAATTTGACCATAATGATATATTTTTTGATTCTTTTAGTTAATAAATCTGTTTTTATCATTTTATTTTCTTGACACAATGGTCAAATTTGTTTGAATTTGATTTAACCATTTGGTTTTGAACATCTCAAACGGTTCAATATTCAGTTTGGTTACGAGAACCATTATAAAAAAGTGTTCTTGGTGGGTGAAAGAAAAGATTTTTGAAGAGAAGTTTAGCCACTTTCATTGTTTTATGGGAGACTTATAACATCATTAGATTACAAATTCATGAATGTCGTAAAAGTAGAGGTGCATGTAAACTACAATGTCATGGTTGGGGATTAAAGGAGGCAAAACATTCCTGTGGATTTGTATAGAAGAAATCCTCATCCTTGGGTTTTCCTGGAATCTCCAATCTTGGAGTTGGGCTTCCCATCCGACCCACATGAGCATCCTTCACTCCTGATTTGAAATCCTCCCAATTCAGGTCTCCACTCTTGTATTGATCTGTCAACTGAACTAAAGCTTTCCTGTTTATGGTTATTGTCTTCTTGTGCCCCAAATATCTGCAAAACATGTAAAATGTTCAGAAACTCATCAGAAATTTGTCCATCCTTAATACTTGGAGAGTCGCCCCCTTCAAGATCTAATGATGCTCGAACAGAATCAATCTCCTACTCGGAATGGACAGGAGAGCACACCAAAGAGAAGGAAAAACAAAATGTAGACTCACCTCCTATGACCTTCAACAACCTTTGCCATGTTTCCTCCATAAGTAGGTACAAAGATGTCACTCTCAATTGCAACAAAATAATCCAATGCTGCCATCTGATTCGAATGGTTCATGAATGGCTCAAGGTCTTCAGGTGGCAGTAATGTTTCCTTCTTGACCTGTTCCGAAAACAAGACAAATTACAAATTTAATCAAGGATTACTAAAATGGATAAAGTTTTCTTTTGTTTTTTTATATAATGTGTCTCGGATCCTTTTCAGGTCAGATTAATCCACACTCTATCGTGTTGGAGTGTCAGTATGAGTTCTAAACCAACTCTGTTGCGTCCTTTGGTAGAAGAATCAAGTTTTATTTAGCAGAAAGGATGATTCAATCTAACGTATATACCAAATTTGGAAAAGCTTGTCTCAAACTTGCCAATCTTCTTTCTCCACCATATATATCTCCAGCAGCAATATAAATTTGGATGTCAGGATCAATGTCAAACGCTCTCAATGCAAGTGCAGTTTCCTCTGGCGTTAATGGGCATTGCCCATCTTTTCTCTTCTTCTCCCCATCTATCTTCTTCTCCTTCCACCATGGGTAAGCATATCTAATCAATTTACACTTGTGTTAGAGGAATTAAACAATTCGATCCCGAACAGAATTAGTATCGTGAACCGTAAAGAGAGAATCCTAGCAGAGTACATGTATGTTTACCTCATTCGGGTCAAATCTTCAACTTCTTGGTCATTGCATCCTTCATTACAGCCAGAGAAAGCGATCATGTCCATCTCGTATCGTAGATGGAGGACTAGGAAAGGACCATTGTTTCTGAGAATCCTGACAATTTTTTTGGCCAGCGCCTCAATTGGTGGAGCAAACCTGAGAGAGTGGTAGTTTACTCTGCATCTCAGCTTTTGGACCTCGTCAGGAATCCCATTATTGGCAAGTCTCCCATCAGATTTAGTAAGAAGCAATACCTCGTATGTCTTGATCCGAGGAAGAATCTGTAAAATTCAAGCCATTATTATTAAGGTCTTACACTGTACGAACGAAATTAGTCTCTTATCAAAGTGGCAGTGATTAATTACCACATTATAGTAATAGGACATGTTAGACCAACTGACTGGTGGCATTTGGTAGAGTGAATCTGACTCTATTTTCTGTTTCTGCTCCGGCGGCAGCTCTTTCAGTATCCGAACCTCATCTCTCAAGGATGTTATGAAATAATCCACATCAAATATGTCCTCAAACTGACTGCCATATAAAAGAAATCCTGAAGCCTTTTAGAATTCTCAGAGAGAATAGAAAGGACTGAACAAATAGTCTCCGGTAAGAAGAGCAGAGAAAGCATCCGGGTAGACAAGAAAAAAAACTAAATAATAATAATGTCAATTTGGCATACCTTTGGTCATTCCAAAAGGAGGTATTATCCAATTGTGGAATAATCATGGTGACGTTCAAAAATCTTGCAATAGCAACCATGTCACATATCTACAAAGCAAAACAGAGCAATTGAGTAGGGATTTTAGTTTTGGTTTATTTGTGAAATTATTTCGATTTTAAAATAATGAAATATATAATGAATGAAGTACTTACACCAGAGCGCATTTGATTCAATCCTCCATTTGATGCAATGATCAAATATCCATTGCTATCGTAAATCCCTAAAAGATTAAATATACATAGGATTAATACATCAGAATACCCCAATATTTATTCTTTTCAATAGTTATAAACTAAGATTAAGTAGTTTGTGTTAATTTGAACATTAAATTAATAGCGTCGTTGTACTCGATAATATATCATTAGGGTCCACATTATTACGAAAATTCGACTACAGGGTCGTCTTAAAGTAAATTACATACAAATATTATACTTACTTTGCGGTGGCGGAAAGGACGACGGCGTGGAGGCTCTTGATGAGACGGTGTTGCCAACTGCTCGTATTTGCATGACGACGGCCCAAAGGAGGAGCATGGTCAAGACTCGAACCACCCACAGCTGAAAACGAGCCACCCTAATCCTTGCAACTATAACATTAACACTCTTTAATTTCTCTGCTTTCAATGCATTCATATACATCATTCTTATTTTACTATATGCTTTCTTCTTCAGATCATCATCATATCCAAATTTATCATGAATTTCTTCAAAACTATGATGACCCTTTTGGTTTAATTCCATTTTCCTAACTTTCTCTACCCAATCATAAACATATTGAAACATGATTAAGGAAATAAATTAAACAATATATATATATTTGTTATTTTATTTTATTTTTGTGTATAAAATTAAATTAATTAAGCCTCTAATTGATTATAACCAGACTATATGGCTGGTTTTAAGAGGCTTGCGTGACTATAGGGTTGTGAGTATTATAGTTTATAACCATATATATATATACATAGATGTGGTTTTCTAAGAGAAGGGAGGGGTGGTCCTATTCAATGCCCTAATTAAATTGGGTAGGGTCATTTGCACGAATATAATTAGCCATGTGGAAGGTACATTCCTTGTATTTGTCCCTGGGATTATACTTCTGATCGTGACCTACCTAAATAAGTTTGATTCATATTAATTACCCAATTAGTCGTAATTTTCATTTAAAATTTAACTGTCATCGATGAATCAAGGAGAAAATATACTCAAGTCTTCGAACTTACGTTGTTAGCTTTACGGGGGTTGAGGCCGCTACTAACTCGACCAACGGTATGTTGGTTACACTCAAGCTTTTTTATACACTCTTTTTCTCGAATAATTTATCTTTATTTTTTTTTTATAAGTGGGTGTGGATTCAGTCTCAGTCCAACTCTTTAATAATACATTTGCTATTAACAAAATAACCAATAAGTTACGTGCTGATTGAATATCTTTTGTCGCAAGACTTTACTTCTAAAAGTATCAATGTGGTTTTCAAAGTGTAATTTCTTTATTTAAGTAGAAATGTAGATGGATGTGATTTTTATCATTTTTTTTTCTTGAACATGACAATATTTATATGATGCAATGCAATTAATTTGAATGAGAATTAAAAACCTAAAGCAACATAATATAATGGTAGGAATTATAGAATGACCAAAATCATGAAGCTAAATTGACAAGTTGAGCTCATATATATATATATATATTACTCGGGGTTAAAGATTGAAAACGAGAAAAAGAGATACTACTGGAAGTACTAATTAGAATTAGATGCAAGAAATAAGTAATTAATTAAATACTATATATCTATTCCTTGCATTTATCGCATTTCTGGACTGCTACCACATGTTATAAAGTAATTTTATATGTTTATCACGTGCTTTCTTTCTTTCTTCTACACTTCAACCTCATTAGAATTCGAATACCGACTTAAATAATACTTTAAATAAAATTTGAAGCAATTATAATTTTAAGACTTGAATATAAAATTTTAGAATATGAGCTTAAGTAATATGTGGTATATATTTTTTTAAACCTCATATCTATTCAAACTTTAAAAGCACAAACTAACATATTATAATTCTTCAATTTGATTTGGTGGTGTGACGCAATTTACTACATGTAACATCACTAGACAGTGGCCGAAACAGGGGTCAGCCTTAACCCATTAAAATCTGATTTAGTCCCTTAAATTTTAATTTTTATTCATATTTTATAATGTTAAAATCTTATGTTTGACCCCCCTAATTTTTTCCTAAGTTCTTAATATGGTCCTTAAATTTTTAAAATTTTCAATTAATCATCCATTTATTTATCACAAGATTTTTCAAAACTACAGATCTTTAAGCTTTAAAATTTTCAATAATCCTACTTTATTTGTTAAACCCCTCCTAATTTTTTCAAAGATTCTTAATATAATCTTTAATTTTTAGATTTTTCAAATAATTATATTTTTATTTAAGAAAAAATTATATATAATATTATGGGACTCTTAAAAAAAATTAATTTAATTTCGCTTCTAATTTTAGCTCCCGAGCAAATAATTTTTTGTGTTCGGAGTCTTTCGACACAGGTGATGGATGCAAAGGGCTCTTTTCTCATGATTTCCTTGAATTTGACCACATAAGATCAATTTTTCTTCAAAATTATTTATTCTAACTCAACCAAAAGGAAAAAAATCAATTCAAATTCAAGTTCAAATTATTCCTCTTCAGTTTATGACGACTTACACAGGGTTCATTCGATCGTTAGGGAAAAAACATTTTTCCAACCTTAGGTTTTGAATTCGAATCGTCAATCATTCTCGAAAAGGAGAAAAAAGAGGTAAAATCTAAAGCCGAATTCTACTGTATGAGAATGTTCTATTAAGATAAACTAATTTAACTGTCCACATTCTAAATTCATCGTTTTCATAAGAAAAGCATAATCATAAGCCGTCTCTTCACAATGACTATAGCAACCGCCTTCACCAAAGTGTCCTCCGGTCATATTCGTCTTCAGAATCACTGCGCTAGAACAGCGAGAACATGTCATGTCCCTCACTCGGGCAACCCATTTGGCAGATTCCCAAACTCCAACTCTGTCATAAGACAATGTCAATACCAACAGGCATAAGCTCACAGGGACAATTATATTCATACGTGAAAGTACATGAGTGAGAAGTATGCCATCATCAATGAATTGAAGGAAGCTACAAGATACCTGGAGTCGTGGAATGATGCTCTTACAAGCACCGATGGGAAACATCGATCAGAAGGAATGTTGTCGTAAGGAGAGTAACTTATAATAGATTCAAATTGTGACTCTATCTGAGGATTCCCAAATTCTTCATAGTCCAGCGTGGTGAGAGGTAAGCTCGGATCCAATAGTGAGTTGCATACATCAAGAAACGGAACCTGAAATGAGGATTATCCATCATCAGTTTCAATGGAATGACATAACAATAAAAGATGCTAAAAATCAACAAGTTGAGTTCATTGTTCTTTCCCAGTGCACCAAATTACATGTCAAGAACAGGAATATGATCCAACTATGGGCAATGGTATATAGAAACTAGCTATAATTAATCGGTACTGATTACTTCCCCAATAGACAAGACAGCAGAAACTACCACGTAAATTAATTCTTAATACTGTTACAATTCCTAAGGCTAACCTTCAAAATGGTGGACCGAAACAGATCTGGGTTCATATTGATACTTGCCCCGACAAGAAGACCACCTGCACTAAATCCAATGGCACCCAGCCGATCTCTATGAACATAACCCTCATCAACTAAAAAATTGCCACATGATATAAAGTCATGCATAGAGTTATGTTTGCTTAACCCACTGCCATACTTGTGCCATAGAGGATCACCAGCACCAGCACCTCCCCTGCCAACGCAAAACAAGTCAGGTCTCTTAAACATATGTTCGGACCACATGAAGCAAAACTGGAATCAGGCTTCTCATATACAAAGACTACACAACGAAATTGACAAGGAGATGTTACATCGAGCAGATATTAAAAAGAAACTAATTCCGTGTAAGAGGAACATTAACAGAAAAGCAGGTGGGAGAAAAGGCAGTTATAATAAATCCAACAACATGA
The DNA here is from genome assembly GCA_002752925.1 of Viola pubescens var. scabriuscula. Taxonomy (NCBI): domain Eukaryota; kingdom Viridiplantae; phylum Streptophyta; class Magnoliopsida; order Malpighiales; family Violaceae; genus Viola; species Viola pubescens. Next base: position 11,009 of record NBIL01101371.1, on the reverse strand, counting down.
AAAGGCAAACTTGAGGAACTAGTCGGCCTATTTTAATTTTATGCTTAAACTATTTTTTATTACTCAACTGAAAAGCAGTATAGCACTGTTAAATAACAAAGTAAACAATTAGATTGAACCAACCTCACATCAGCAAAAGCCACCACCCAACCACGATCAAGTAAACTCAGACGTTCTGGGCACCAGCTTTTCTCAAGAACTTCCCCATATGCTCCATATCCTTGTAATAGTCCAGGGGACTGACCCCTTTTCCAAGCTATCTGAGAGTACAAGATGGTCAGAGGAACCCTGATACCATCATGAGAAACAACCTCCTTTCTTTCACAGCAGTACGCATCAGAAAGGTCCTTCCATCCTAGCGATTCAGTCTTTTGGTCATTTTCATTCTCTTCCTTGCAAGTGTCATGATGTTCATTATGAGCTGGTGACAATAATCCAGGATCACTCAAAATACCTCTAACTTCTTCTTGTTGCACAATGGTATATATCCGCTTTGACATGTCATAGTCAACGATTAAATCAGGCATCTGCACAATTTGAAACAAAATGTTAAGAGAAGTACAGAGGAGATAAATACGATGCGGGTAAGTTTAGTTGCCATATTTAAGCTAACAAGAATTTATACCACTGGAGAAGACAGCACAGCACGATATACTGGGCTCATGAAGTCATGGTTTGACCCTGAAAGGATGCTACACATGCTTGAAGGAAGGGGAAAGAACCACGGATCAAGATTCTCAATTCCCAACTGATTCTGCAAAACAACTCAGAACAAACTGCAAATGAGCAATAGAGAATGAGATAATATTCCACATAACAATAGGGTATGAGATAAGATGACTTCCCACAGAAAAATTAATCTTACGCCTCAGCAGTAGCACTGTTAAGGATCATATTAAAGATGGTGGCTTCTGATAGAAAATCCCACCACCACACACATTGACCTGACACATTTGCCAATTCCATTCTCTCATCAGCCTATATACTGTAAATCATTCAATTGATTCCTAGTTTGGTACAGCTAAAGATCATTTGAATTTTAATCTGTGGATACTAAAAATGCATAAGCATAAAGAGCAACAACAAGAAGTATACTGCACTTCTTAATTGAATAACCATTTTTCTTTTCATAATCACAGTTGTCAATGTATATCCACCACGCTTGTTTTATCCAATCAAACATTATAATATGTGGTGAAAAAGAAGAAGATATTTTGACAATTAGGTACATTTCTAAGCCATAATGGTAACGTAATGGGGATAAAGCAGAAATCTAACACCTTACAAGTAGCCTCGATAGGCAAATTGATGGAACATAACATAGGACAACCCGCCTTATTGACATGAAGGACCAAATGCCCATTAAAGATGTCCATATCTTGAAAACTCATATCTTCACTTGGAAGGATGATATTCTGCAAGAAAATGAGGACTTTGTGAAGGAGCATAAAAATAGAATGGGAAGCAATTAAGCTATGGATACTATAAAAGAGCTAGACCTGGAAATTACATGAAGATATATTTTCAACTTGGCTTCTAGCCAAGTAGTAATCTCTACCAGACCAATCCTTGTTGTCATAAGGAGCATTTGTCAGAATATAGAATGAACCACCGTGATGTTCCAAGAAATACTGAATGCCAGAAACACGCTTATGTATTCTTTGCAAACCAGCAAGGGGATTTTCCGTATCAATTACATAGACCTGTAAGTAAAGCACGGGAAGGTAAGCTTCACAAGAGAGAGGATACGGGGATAAAGATGCTATGTAAAAGAAAAAATGTAGAGTGAACTAAGTAAGTTCCTTCCTCGGATGATGTTCTTGAGTTTGAGTTCACAGTAATAAACTTGCCATCTTTTGTGCTGGATACATCGACGTAAAAGCCTGAATCAGTTTCCGTAAATATTGACACATCATCTGTCTTCCTTGATCCTAGTTTTCGGCAGAGAACCCTAACATGAAAGGGAAAAAATGTCAGAAGGCATCCCATCAATGAGATAAGTCCCCAACAGAATAGCAGAATTTTTTACCTAAAAGCTCTTTGATTCTCATCTGATACTGTATAGAACAAAGTACTTCCATCTTGAGCCCAAGCCACACTAACAACTCCATCACCTTGTTGTCCTAAAACAGTAGATCCACTAATGAGGTCCTTTATCTGAAGAATAAACTGTTCGCTGCCAGTAATATCAAGAGTATATGCAAGAAAATTGTGGTCTGGTGAAACTCGACATGTACCCACATGCACATAACCTGTAAAAGTAAGCAAGTCAACAGTTACTCACCTTGTCAATAAATCCATGCATGACACACACACAGAGTAAACAACATAAATGAGAATCATGAAAAATCCCCTTCAACAAATCTTTTTATTAAGAGTTCGCTGGCTCTAAGAGAAGCATTTCTTCTGAACTATGAAACTGGAAAAGGCTTGAGAACAATCACACATCAAAGAGTTGAAAAGGGTAATGCCTTTTAAATGTAACCAGAAACAATCTAAGCTAGATTGATAATATTTACACATGAAAACAACATCATATTCATATGAAGTGTTAAGAAAGTAGCTTGCCGTATTGCTCTGCAATTTCATTCCAGTCAAGCAAAATTTGCTCCCTCCCAAACTGTCCTTTAGCATAATTGAGAAGCGTATTCACCCAACCACTTTCCCTAGTCTCCAACTTCCTACAGAGAACCGGGTATTCCTTTCCCTCCGGAATATACTGGTAGTACAACCTGCTCAAATATAAATAAACTTAGAATTCACCTAATTAAACTAGAGCTTGCGCTAAAAAACACACTAGCACTACAAGGAGTAACTGATATATTAGCCTCAGCTCAAAAGAACACAGAAACTAACCTCATTTGACCCGGAAATCTCAAACAAAACTACCATTTTAAGCCAATCAACAGAACAAAATATCTTCTAAATGGTACATATTTGTGCAGAGAATGACTAACCATGGACCCCAGCGCTCAGGAACAGTCGCAATGTTTGTGGGCATCCGGTTTTTCATCTCCTCGAACAGTTTCCTTTGCAGCGTTTCAGTATCGGCCATGAAAGCTTGTGCATATGAGTTTTCTCGGTTGAGGTAGCCAACAAAAGCAGGGTCGCTTGTGTTTCGCATCCAATGGTAAGGGTCCTGCCACGTCTTTCCATGAGCAAAGAGTGTGAAAGGGACTTTCTTTGGCACCGGAGGGGATTGTGCGGGTAGAGAGAAGGCGGCGGCGGTAGAGGCGTCGGCGCAGCGGGGAGATGAGAAGAAACGTGAGGATGTGATGGGGATTAAGTGGGAAGTGATGGGCAGAATGGAAGTTCTGAGTGTAGAAGAAAGTGCGATCATCGGAAGCAAAGGGAACAACAGTCTCTGCGGTACTATTTTCTGTTTTTGGTTTGCTCGCAAACAAAAATATTATGTTATCATTGATTTATATCTGAAAAACAGGGATACCCAAAAAAAAAAAAAAACAGAAAGCTTTGGGGATTCATGAGAAATAGGTTCAGGTTCATCTCAAGCTGGAAAACACAAATCCGTGTGTGTGTTTCCTAAAAACTATAATTTACAGATGCGAGAACAAGATTTATTTACTGGCTTCGTATTTCATAAGCACCACCAAACACATTGGTATTTTCCATTTTTAATACAACAACCAAGAGATCAACGGAATTATAAAAAAATAAAATAAAAAACTGTACAAACCATTAAATGTCTGTCGCTAAATATCGATAACCAGGTCGAAAGTCTGAGTTCAATCTATTAGAATAAATGGAATCAAAGAGCACAAGATGGTATAGACAGCGAAACTGTAAATTTCCCAACAAGCAAATCTCCGGAGCCATAAACATGATCTTTAACTGCCTTGAATTTGGGTTCCGTACTGTTCAGTTTACGCAATTCTTCATTGAAGCTAGTTTTCTTTTATTTCTATTGTTTCCCACACTGTTATCTCTTGAATTGGCAACGTTCTAACTTGTAGCAGCCTTCTTTGAATGCTTCTCATCTTCAATATCCTGTAAAGACCCCCAAATTTTGATACATGAATTCGCAAGCAATTCATGTTACTCGAGAAATTTGCAGTAATGCTAAAGACAGCCTTCACATCCTTCTCAACCGAATCATTGAGGGAAGAACTACTTCAAATATTTGGTATGTTGAGTGGACGAAAAGCATTCAACTAAATAATAATACCATGACATAAGGAGATGCAACAAGATTAACTCACAGAATTGTCTATCTTGTCGAAATCATCATCATCAAAGCTTCCATCATCATCATCTGAAAGGTAATGCAGCTAATCAAAATAGTGATCATAGGAAAAAAGCCGAGAGCACAAAAAGAAACATCATAGAAGATGAATAGTAGAAGTGTTTCAGTTAGTGGATCATTCTAGTGAATTATGTAAAAGCCCAAACTCCTTTCTAAAGTCCATATGCACCATGCGGTTAGCAAGTCAAACAAGTTGTCATGACCTGCGAACGAGAACAAGCCCTTAACCAAGAAAGGATGGGTGGTTTTTTTATACTGCATAACTTAATGGATTGTGTATACAACAGTTTGAAGGGAATGTTAATGATCTCTTAAAAGCATATCAGCTACATAATATAAGATGACCTTCAGAAACGGCTCCAGTGAGCTTCTGGAACATGCGTCTTGGGATTTCAATTTTAGATCCAGGGATGCATGAGGATGTTTCAGAGTACAACCTTATTTCCCTAATTGCACACAAAATGCCAAGGTACTTAAGATTCCATCATACCGCATCATGCCAACCCTTATAATTCTTATGGATTTCACATAAAGTACTACATCATTCTCTCCCAGCAAGTAGGAAAAACTGACCTCACAGAAAATAGAAAGAGAAAATGCATGATATTCAAATGACACTAAGTTTAATATTTATTTATTTATTGAGGTTCTTGCAAAATAGTGGTGCACAGATGGGAATGCTAACTTTCCCTGTAAAGAAAAATCAAAATCTAGAACTCCTCCCAATCTTTCTATTCTCTTGTTGGTGAGAAGGATGGGCATAGGGTCTTTACTATATACAGAAGGATCGAGTAGGCATTGTGGATGTGTTTTTTGCAAAAAATTGGCTGACAAATCTGTTTATCATTCACCACACAGTGTACCTGGTTCAGAGACCAGTGTGACTTGGTATATGGAACTATGCAATTCTCTCGAGTTATATGGGTTTAAATACTTCGATAGAGTGCCATTTTGTTAGATGGAAAAAAAATGGATGGCATGCAGCTGACAGTAGCTAAACAACTTGTTTAGCATAATCTCACAGCATGTCTAAAGCAATATACCTGGACCTCCATCACTGTCTTCAAGATCTCCCAAAAGGAAAGTATCCAAGTCCTGCTCAGCTGACGAAGCATTCGATGCCTTACTTTTCAAGTTCTTTTCTGACTCTGCTGAGCCAGAGCTTTCTCCAATGACTGTATTTTCCTTTGCTTTCTCTTCTTTCTTCTGCTCTTCAGCTTTTTGCCTAAGCTCCTCTGTGTACTCCTGCTCAAACCTGAATTTTAGAATACAAAGATTATCATAAACCTATTTCCTGCATGTATAGAGCCAGAGGAGAAAAACACCAATAATTATTCCAATATTCCTTTTCTTTAATTAGATTCTTGCGCTGGTGGATGTAATGAAATTACACACATCATCAAATCAGTATCTCCTCCACATTAAAAGCCAACAAGATTCCAATTATCCCACACAACATTAAAAACAACTACAACAACAATAATTATAGTATATATGGAAACATTAAACAGAGTAAACAAATTTGACAATTGTTATTTCATCCAGATATCATCAGTCATCTGGCTTAAACACACATCTGACCAAAAAAGTGGCTTAAACACACACAGTGTATCATCAACTTCCAATTCTCAAAAATAGTCACTGTATGCTACTAGCATCATTTACTTTATGCAACGTTTAAATATTTCAAAACATTCCAACCCAACAATCAAGCTCCTATTAACATCCTTGCCATGTATCATAACATTAAACAAAACAAAAAGAATCAGAAAAGAGGATGTATTGGTACATACGGTGAAACATGGGTGCTCACAAGCGTAAAATAAATCCTCCAGAATCTCCTTTCTTTCATCATACGTGGACACAACTCATACCTCAACTTTGAGATTTGCTGCACCACCAACGCAAAAATCATAATAGTAATAGTTAAAATCACCAGTTATTGATCTAAAATTGTAAAACAATAGCCAACAAAAGAATCAATACGGTAAGCATAATAACTTTGGCACCTTAACAGTGGTGAGCACCAGGGTTGCATGCCTCTCCTGCCACTCCGTCAGATCTTTCCGTACATTCGGCTGGGATGGAGCCACTTCATCCTCCTCCTTCACTTCATCTGTCACCAAATCACTCCATCAATTAGACAAATTCCAATCAAATTAAGGAAAGATCAGCTACATTTTAACGAACGTAAGTGTAAGATTAGTAACCTTGGATTGGGAAGTTCTGGAATGTAGCGGAAGTAAATCCTTTAACAAAATCCTTCAAATCATCTGTCACGCCAAACTTCCGGAGCTCCGATTCCGAAACCACAGAACCCGAGCCGGACGAATTATTGCTGCTGTCAATATTAGGAGTGGCAATGGAGAGGGAGGAGAATTGAGGAGGGATGATATCGGAAATGGATTTGATGTTGATCTGATCGGCTTGCTTGAGCGCGGCGGTTTTGAACTGATCGGCTTTCTTAGAGGCTTCCAATGCGAGCTCTTTGGATTTCTTGGCGGTTTCAGCCACAAGATCGGAGATTCGGTTGGACGAGGAGGTTAGGGCCTGGGATCTCTTGGCGGCTTCTTCCGCGAACACTTTCGCTCTCTTCCATATGTCTTCCATGTCTCTGCTACGAGCTGCCTTGCTCGGTCAGCTTGGTTTTACTAGTGGTAGAAACGGATGACATTGATACTGTGATACTGATACGTGAGTGAAACGACGCCGTCTGTTGTCGGTGAGGTTTTCTTGTAATTTGTTAGTAAAAGATAATTATCTCCAACGGAATGTTACACATGCTTATCTTCAAAGTATGTAGTTTCCTCAACTTCATAATTTTATAGGTATGATTTTTCTTTATAGATTGGTGTATATCTTAAATACTCAAGATTTCCTTTTATATGCTTATAAAAAAAGATTTTCTTTAATGGTAAAAGAATAAATTTATTGGAAAATGCAGTAAAATCACCCGCGTTTGTACTCAATATCTTAATTACACCCCACGTTTCATTTTTATTCAATTTAAACCTCGTAGTTGTCAATTTACCAAAACACGCCCTAGTTTTAAAATTTCGAAATTATCGTTTTAATTTTGAGTTTGATTTTTTTTTTTGACAAATAAAAGTTTTTCACGTCTGCAATTACTAAGACCTTTTAAGGAGTGGTCAAACATGTCTCAATTTTTTTTTAAAATTATAGTGTACTTTGACGAAATTGGCAAATTTTAAAATTATGGTGTATTCTGTCAAAACTGGCGATGATTTAAGTTGAACAAAAATAAAACTTCAAAATTACTTGATATAAACTCATAATATTCTTAAGGAAATTTTTAACTTTTGTAAGTATTCTTAAAATTAGAATGACTAATAATTAATTGGGTATTTAATACAAGACCATAACCCTTTAGGCTATAATTTTGTTTATATCAAATCAACTTATAAAAGAATAATGTGCTATTAATAGGTGCTCTTTTTTAGTTCTTATTATTGAGTAAGCGAACAAGCGATTTCTTACCTAGTTAGGAATGAAAGAGTTGAATTACCAAAATGAACCAAGTGTTGGTATTTAATTTTTTGTTTTTAAAAAATTATATTATTTATATCTTTATTATAACATCTAGAAATTACATTGTAACGTATAGTTCCTACTTTTTTTTATTCTTTAAAATAAAATAAAAAATGACATATAAATAATGATTATAAACTATTCAATATTTAAAAATAAAAAATTCTTGATTTGGAATAAAAATAGCGTCAATCATTATTTACGGTGTTACGAGATCACTCGATTACGTAAAATTTAACTGAAAAGTGAGTCGACAATAATGGTAGAACCAAATTACTAAAAGTATGAAACACTAAGGGCTGTAGAATTAACTTTGAAAAAATAAAAATTAAATTAAGAACAACTCGGTACGAAACTCGCGGGATGAATTTAAACTTTCTACTATATTTGCTTCTTGTGCTAATACTCTCTCTGTCCTCCAAAAAATAACTCGCAAGTCATTTTTTTTCCTTAAATAGTTATCATTTTTATCATTTTTAATGTATTGAGAAATAAAGATTAATTTTAATTGACTGTATTAACTAAAATCATTGAGAGTAATTAGCTAAAAATACATTAAAAATATAAATTAATTATCGTGAAAATAACTTGAGCGTCATTTATTTAAAGACTTAAAGAAGGAGGAAGTACTAAATTAATTTGTTACTGCTCTTACCAAATACCCAGAAATTGGGTTTGTAGCCAAAGTTTTGACCAGCAAGAAAAGAGTTCACAAACCAAGGAGGAGAGGGAACTAATTGCTCTTTACACACATGTAGGGGTCGCCCTAGTTTGCTACCAATCTTAGGGTTTTGCTCCATAATGTCGGCCATAATACACAAATGACAAAACATATTCCTCAAATTAGTAGTTTGGTCCCTAATTAATTACATTAATTAATATTAGTAATTAATGATCACTTTAAACAAAAATTATGATATCTCAAACTAGTTTGCAAAATTTAAAAACAAAACTAACAACTTCAATTAGCTTATAGTAGTAGTAGTTGCTAAGTGTAACTATATAGGCGTCAGATTTCAGTTCCATGTTTCATGGACCAACCGGCAAGGCTTTGTTATGTATGGGGCGTCGTCTTCTGACATGGGAATAATCCATGGTAAAAAACTGGGACTTGTCGTCCGCCCCCTCTACCCATTCTTGCCATGTCCCTGATGGTTTGCTTCCTTTTTGTTCCTTTTTATGAGATGGTTTGTCTGCATTTATAGAGACATAATTAGAAAGTGAAGCAATTGATACGATGATTTAACATAAAAAATAGTAAAGATATCAGCACTTTTGGTTAATTTGAACACTTTATTTATTTCTTTCAATATCTCTAGGTATTCTCTACCCTTCTGACAAGAGATTAATATTCATGCTTGATTGACTGATTCTCTCAGCAATTGAACGTTTAGTAGTGATCAAATGGAAGTCAATAAGTTTTTTTTCTTTCCTTTTGGGTCATAGATAGGAGTATCCAATAATGCAAATTTGGGACTTTAAACTCAAAACTGACACTTTATACTCTGCAAGAAGTACCAGTAGGCTACGTATATACCTGACATATCTTGCTTGATTTGCTTGTTGTTTAAAGTAGAAGCTTCACTTCCATGTGCTGAAACCTGGTTTTTTTTCACAAGTTTAAGCAGACAGTTTTAGTTAATCAATTTCTTGAAAAGATAATAGAGTTGCTAAGTTCATTTTTTAGACAAACCTCAAACAATCTTAGCTTCCTTGGCAGTGTGGGGATGAAGAGATTAATTTCATGATTAGTAGTAGTGCCTGCTAATTAAAGAAGATGCAAAAACAAAATATTTAGTTCAGAACAAGATTATATATATTATGATCCATGCATGATGAGTATTTTAAAAGATATTGAGAGGAAAAATAAAAAGAGAAGAGTATATACACCTTGGCGATCATGAGGTAATGGATGTTGCTGCAGAATTTGCATAGTAGCAGAACAGGGTGTTATTACAAGAAGCAGCATAGAACAAAAACAGAAGGTAGTGATCATGAAGAACATAGCACGCTCCATTGCTTTTCTAAGAGAACTTAGTTAGATAGTTTGCATGAGAGATTTGGTTTGGTGTCAGTGTATGAGAGTTGATACTACTTGGTACATGATTTATATATATACTACCAAGAAAATAGTTTTATAATAAAGATAGTAGTAGTAGTCCGTAGTTAGTAACTTATAGGACTCGTCTCCGTTTAGATATAGTTGTCGTAAAAGATAATTGAATATGAACGAAGGTAATGATTAGCGGAGTACTGCAATTAATTTACATTTTTTATCAATTGTGTATTGTATTTACATTGAATACTGAAAAATAATGTATTTTTACATTAAAAGCAATGTAATTCGACAAGTAAAAAA
>NBIL01101307.1:0-18987 GCA_002752925.1 Viola pubescens var. scabriuscula | reverse complement strand
TTCGAGACGGGGAAGAGTAGAAGAAGCTGCAGATCTCAACAACACAGCAAATCTGTGGCCATTTTCGTTTATCAGAACCAGACCAACTTCTTCTCTCCTTGTACTTTCTGCATTTCTTCCATCTATTCAGTGCTCCTCCCGCTCGACCTCCTCCGTTGGTGCCGATCACGAGCCTTACCACCGCGAAGTGAACGGAGCTGCGGTTGTTCGCCTGGCCAGCGCCTTCCCTCCACTTCTCTTGTGGATAGGAATTGAGTAAAGTTCATGTACCAAATTTGCATTTAACCCCGCAGCGTGCGCCGGATCCGCTGCTGTGGATCCTGCTTCTGAGTATAGGAACAAAAATGGAAACGGGGAATGAGGTTCGTTTTTTTAATTTCTTTCTTCTTCTCATTTGTTATTTTACTGTTTTGTTCAGCAGTTTACTTTCCAATGTTTGAACGTTCAGCAACAAGTCGGTGATTCATACGTAGGAATAAAGAATGTGTTTGATTTTGGAGCGTTGACTGTTGAGGATGATGCGGCCAGGTATACATTCGTTTTGTTGATTAGTAGTATCATTATCATTGTCGTTAGTTGTGGGTGCAACTGTTGGATCAAATGAAGAAGAATTTGCTTGGGCAGTGATGATGTATCATTGGACGGACTTGAGCAAGAACTGGAAGAATGCAAGGATGATCATGTAAGTGCTTATTATTGTTTTTTTCTCCCTTTGCGTCATATTTACATTGGAATCATCTTTGTTGTTTTCTGTTGCCCTTCGTGTAGGTAGTCACTAACATCCTATGCAAAGGCACAACTCTAAGGGACCATGCAAAGGGGGTTGAGAATAATTTACGCCAACTCGAGTTGGACTCCATTCAGGTTTTTTCCGTTCATTAGGTTGTAATGCATTTTACTCCTTGCATATGCTAACGTTCATTTCGAACTTTACTGTGCAGGATTACATCAAAGAAAGTGATAATCTACTCTCTCTGCACCATCAAATTCGTGATTGTGATATCATCTTGTCGCACATGGAAACTCTTCTTAGTGGATTTCAGGTAACTGCATTTTAGCTATTGTGTACACTATTGGTCAGTGCATTTGAGGGCGTGCAATTTACTTGATTTACTACATTTTTCAATCAGGTCTATGAATTGGTAGTTTAGTAAGTTATCACCCTGTTTTAGAATTTAACCTTGGATCTGCTACATAAATGGTGTTATTGGCGCATAACTGTTACTTGAAACTAATGAGTCTAGTTGACTTGTCACAAAGAAGCTTTGATGGTGGCTGTAGTCAAGCTGGAATTGCAATTTAATATCATGCGTCTGATGATAAAATGTAAACCTGATTTTTTTCTACCCATCTGGATCCTGAAAACTACAGTAGTTTTAACTTGCTAGACATACACATTGAGTAGTGTTTACAAGCACACTGTGAAAGACATTCAAATTATGTCAGTTTTTGTTGATCATTCATGTTGAACATGCCTAAGTTTTTGTTGATCATTCAAATTATGTATGTATTTTCCCTTGAAATTCATCCTTCCTTGTGATTTAAATTTGATGATGCAGTGTATGTTTTCTGACTTAGCTTGTTTTGTTAGGACTTGCATAGTTTAATAACTTTTTACTCTTTTATTTTAGGCTGAGATTGGTTCTATAAGTTCCGACATAAAAATTCTCCAAGAGAAGTCTATGGATATGGGTTTGAAGCTGAAAAACCGCAAGGTAAATATTTTATTAAACTAGTTTTGGTTCAGATACTCCATTGCTTGTCTTAGCTGTGTTGAACCAAAGTTACTTGGTATGTGGTCCTCTTAGGCGTATTACTTTCATATCCTCTTAGGACTTTCTACTAGGTTGTAGGAAAACTGGAAAAGGATATAGGGATTGGTTCTTATTCCCAGATGCAGCATTTGACTTTGACATAACTGCATATCATTATGGTGTAGAAGTCCTTAACCCTATAGCTAGCAACGCCTTGCTTGATTGTTGGTGCTATGTGTGTGTTTTTTTCCGTTGTTTGATAACTAATGAATTCAAAGTGGTTGAAGCTAGTTATAATTTGTATTTAATGTTTATGTTCTGTCTAAAATGTATGTTGTTAAATGAAAGTATAACTTAAACACAAGGTTTGAGGAGCCAAAGTATGTCACCTGTGTAGGATTATTTCTCCATAACTAATATGAGTTGCTGATATGACAACCCAGTAGTGGAATGACATCAGAAAATAGGTGGGAAGATATTAGACTATCAATCATTGCATATAAAGTTCACATTCACAAGAGTAATTCAATTTTCTTTTCTCATATTTTTATTGTATTGTATGTTTCTGGTATCTTATGCTTTATGCACTACTGTAATATTTGTGCTGGAATTTCTTCCTTAAACAGGTGGCTGAATCAAAACTGGCAAAATTTGTAGAAGATATAGTAGTCCCTCCAAGAATGGTTGACATAATTGTTGATGGAGAGGTATTTCTGTTTTATGTTTAACTGTCTATTTGTCCTTGACTTTGCTACTGCGGTTTGGCACCCCTCAAAAGCACTGCTGGTTATTTGGTGCATTTACATAGTGCTGTGGGCAGGAATTTGATCCTGCTTTTAATGATACATTTTAGGTTGCGATAATAGAGTGATGGTGTATTATTTATTAAAGTTCTGCTATATTTTTTGTGCTACATGACTGCCACTTTTTGAAGGGTTAAATCATGAAATCGTGCTGATTTGCCAAATTGATTGTGTTCTTTTTACATCACTGCTAATGTAGAATCGGTATTTTTATTCAGGTCAATGATGAGTATCTGAGAACTCTTGAGATTCTTAGTAAGAAGCTGAAGTTTGTTGATGTAGATCCTCTGATTAAAAGCGCAAAAGCTTTAAAAGATGTTCAACCAGAGCTTGAAAAGCTAAGGCAGAAAGCAGTTTCGAAGGTTGTTAATTGGAGCACCGGATTCTTTGAATGGTGTAACTAATTATTCATTTGCACATTGTCTGTTTCACCCCTACTAGAGTTCAAATTTGTCTTGTTTATTAGCCAAAGGGTTAAAACGAATTAATGATACTGTTAGAGGGACTTATGTGGAGTTTACAAAGTTCATTATTTACTTTTTTATAGATATATTTGAGAACTGATTAGTGGCCGCAGGATTATAGCTCCAACTCGTGTTTATATAGTGGTTCTTGTTCTTTTTCCTGATCACATGTATGACTGCGTGTCCTGTTTGACATTATGCACAGTCAGGATGTCAACATCCAAACTGGAGAAAAAATGGGTTCTTGGAATTAATTGTTGCACTTCACACAATTTTTAACTTTTGTAGTTTTAGTTGTTATGGTACATGTTATGTAACGGGATTTTCCTCTTTATTACTGAAAATCTACTTGCTTGCCTTTTCATTTCCCATTACTAACTGGCTAAGTCCTCAATATTGTGCTTTACTGTGAGCAGTTGCTATTTTTTTTCACCTTTTCATGAATGCCATTTGTTTCACTGTAGTTCTTCTGACAACTTTGAATGATTGTGTTTTAATTTTAAGTTCTACTGGTTTATAGGTGATGTCTAATTATGTCATGAATCGACCGACCATGTGGTGGATATAAATTCTTCCAGAATTTCAGTTTTAAATGCAAAGCTTGATTCAGAATTTCTTAGATTGCTAGTTCTTAACTATGTGTGTATTGCAGGTGTATGAGTTTATTGTTCAGAAACTTTATGCATTGAGAAAGCCCAAAACAAATATTCAGATCCTTCAACAGAGTGTTCTTTTAAAGTACAAGTGAGTTATCTTTATACTTTTTCTTACAGCTCTTTAACATTTATTGAGGTGTAGTAAAATAGTTGAATTGTTTATTATCCCTTGTCTGATCATCTTTTATTCTAGACTAAATGGTTCCTAATTTCATTCCTGTTATTATAAGAATCTTCCTGTGGTGAATTAATTCTATTTAACTTATACATTGACCATGTAAATATTTAAAAGCATTGTCATACCACTTCTTTTTTTTGTAGGTTGTTAATGGAATTTTTGTAAGACTTGTATATTGATTTCATACCTTCAGTTGTCAAAGAGATGCAGTAGCTAAACATGAGTTTCTCTAGAGATGTGGATAAAGATGCTTGATGGAAGTTATACTTGTTTCTATATTCTTGGATACAATTAGTTCGTACTCATTCTGTATGACTGTATAACATTTATGAATCCATTTCCAATTCTTTTAGTTACCAAAATAAATAATCACAAATATTTCTTCTTGGGTTCATCTGAAAGAAAGAAAGAAAAAAAGAATGGTCAGCTTTGACTGAGAGTATTTTTCTTGTGGGCCTGTTTAATATTTAACCAAATAGCAACAACAAATTGTAGGTATGTCATTTCCTTCCTGAAGGAACATGGAAAAGAGGTATATATTGAGGTTCGTGGATCATACATCGACACAATGAACAAGGTGAGTGCTTAATGTGTCATTATAACTCAAATTCTGAGTTACAATTCAAGTAGAGTATCTTAATGTTCAAGTCCTTGTATGATTTTGCAGGTATTAGGTGCACATTTCCGTGCCTACATTCAAGCATTGGAGAAATTACAGTTAGACATAGCAACATCTAGTGACTTGATTGGGGTGGAGACCAGGAGCTCTGGTATTTTTTCCAGACCAAGAGAACCACTGAAGAATCGGTCAGCTGTTTTTGCACTGGGGGAGAGGATTAATATTTTGAAGGTTTTTCTGTTTTCCTACTATTAACATGTTTCTATTCTTAATAGAGTAGAGTGCTTAACACCATTTGCTTCTGGCTTTTTCCAGTTTATCTGGTGAGAGTAGATGTTATGATAAAATGGTGTTTTATTTTAAAACAAAGAAACAATGAACAGAATTACATCCTTAAAATACGTGGAATAAAGTAGCCTGTTCTGTACCTAAGAAGCAAAGGGAAAAGACAAGGAGCTTCCCTCAACCAAAGAAGTTGCGACTGTTGGCAAAATGCTAAATTAGTCAAACCATCAGCCACTGGATGTAATTTTTTTTACTCCTTATAGTTTTGTTTTTTATTAATCAGTATTAAAAATAATGTCATCAATCATACTATATCGACAAAAAGACAATTACTATGAAGTAAATGACCAAGAGTGAGGACAATAAGATCGTATCTCAGACATTGGATGCCAGGGCACCCTGTACTTATTATAATAAATGCATGGTTTTGTGTTTTAGTTCTCTTTTGTTGACCATCCCTTATAATTCGGTGTTATGTAAAATGATGCCTGGTCATGTATTGAACTTGAGAAAGAGTGGTGTAATGACGCAGGATGGTTACCTTAGTAAGCATTGTTCTGGTGTCATTTTAATTTTGATTTCTTTCAGGAGATCGATCAACCGGCACTGATTCCGCATATTGCTGAAGCCAGCTCCCAAAAGTATCCATACGAGGTCCTCTTTAGGAGCTTGCACAAGCTCTTAATGGATACTGCTACTTCTGAGTACTATACCTACTCTGCTGCACAATGTTTCTTTTATCCTCCATGCCTCAGCTGTCTGCTTTTTGACATTTTCCCCATTTTGTAGGTACCTCTTCTGTGATGATTTCTTCGGAGAAGAATCCATCTTTTATGATATCTTTGCTGGTAATTACAATGGATTTTTGTTTGGTCACATACTCAATGCAAACTTTAATTTGGTTTGAATTAAGCAGTTTCCTATTGTCATTGACCCTAAAAGTATGTCGGCTGAAGTTGTAAAAAATGATAAGTCTCCAATAGTTCATATATACTTAATGTCCAAACAGTATAAAAGCTACAAAACAGAATGAAACGATTTATACGGGCTGCTGAAGTTTATTCATGCGTGATTGGATCTTGGTTAAGCTGAGTTGTACTCTGTAGTTTATCCTGCCCTGTATTAAGCTCATGATTAACTTTATATCCAATGTGCAAATAATTCAGCGGATATTATGAGTATGCTTGTCTGTAGGAAGGAAAAGTAACTTTCTGCACTTGCCAATTTAAATAAACCTAGCACTCAAGATGAGTCAGCATGATGTATTATACGTTCATTTATAAATGTTACTGTAGAAGCACTTACAGTTTCTTTAATATAATCAGGTCCGTTTGCTGTTGTTGATGAACACTTTAATTCTATACTGCCCAATTGTTATGATGCCATCGGCTTAATGCTTATGATTCGCATCATACACCAGCACCAGGTGATTTTCGTGCCAATCCCTAAACTTTGTGAGTAATTTGAGTAGGATGCAAATAGGGCGAAACCCTGATGAAGGGAAGTTAAAAGACTGATGGCAGTCGTGCAACTTAGTCTGCTTACAACTTACAAGAAATGATTTTATTGGTGAGTCGTGACAGTTTATCTCCTTTTCCAGCTTATTATGTCCCGCCGGCGGATTCCATGCTTAGATTCCTACTTGGACAAGGTTTGTTTTCCTCTGATAAACTTCATTATGTTTTCCATTGTAATATGTATTTGTGTGCATCAATTTTTTCATATAAAAAGTTAATCATTTGCAGCATCGGCTTCATGGCGATTTTAGAGAACTAGCTTTATGATCTTTTCAGTTATTTGGCCATCCATGACTACCTTCTAGAATCATTTAGGATATGCTTCATGTGTGATAGATACTGAAGTTGTTGCTACTCAGTACTGTAACGCATTCCAATGCTTACTTGTAAGCTGGAGATAAGTCCTTAGAAAAGAAAATTAAATAGGATAATACTGGATGACTGCACTATTTGGATAATGATTGATTCCTGTCCAGGAATTGAAATATCACATCTAATGGATAATGTGTTTGTGATCATAGTGGAGGCTAATGTCTTACTGAATGACAGGTCAATATTTCTTTGTGGCCTCGTTTTAAGATGGTTTTTGACTTGCACCTCAGTAGCTTGCGGAATGCAAATGTGAAGACATTGTGGGAGGATGATGTCCATCCACATTATGTGATGAGGCGGTATGCTGAATTTACAGCTTCACTCATTCATCTTAATGTTGAATATGGAGATGGGCAGGTTAGATTCATCATGAGTAAAAGATCACTTGTATATTTATGTGTTTTTTTTTCATTCATTTGTTGCTAGTGGTGATAAATTGCTGGTTTGCAGCTGGATTTGAATTTGGAACGACTGAGAATGGCTGTTGATGACTTGCTTATCAAGCTTGCTAAAACATTTACAAAGCCAAAGCCCCAAATTGTGTTTCTTATAAACAACTATGATATGACGATTGCTGTACTGAAGGTGAGAATCATTGTTTCTCTTTGTTTTTTTAGGGTAAACAAATATCCACCTGCATGATGGCCTTTTGATTATTTTGCCTTCTTGATCAGTTATGTGATATTTATGCTTTCAGCTACTATATTTACCATTATGCCATTTGACTTTCAGGAAGCTGGACAGGAGGGGGGTAGAATTCAATTGCACTTTGAGGATTTGCTAAAGAGCAACACGGCATTGTTTGTGGTAATCAACTCCTCCTGAAACGAAACCTGTATCGTTGATGCTAAAATATAATAGTCCCATTAATGTTTTCACATGATCATTTTGTGAATTTATTATTCTACTGCTGCATTTTCAAAATCCACAATAAGGCAGCCAAGTTAGTTATGATATTCCTTTTAGAACAAAGACGTCATCCGGTTGTGGCTGCTCCAAAGCGAATTTAATCCCCATGCATCAGAATCTGTGAACAGTTTGTTGTTTGGGAGAATTATGTAGTTGCGATTTTATTAGTACATTTGTCAGGCAGCTAGTCAATGTTATCAGTACATTTTGATGCATGAAATGAAGCTTAAGTAAGAGTTTCTGTGAATGGTTGCGATGGTAGATATGGGATCTATCTCTTCGTACAAACTTGTTTCTTCTTTATCCCAGCAAGCAATTTCCAATTAATGTTCTGTATTTCGATTTCATTCCCTGTCTCTCTTTACCCTCTTGCAGGAGGAGTTACTGCTAGAGCATTTTAGTGACTTGATCAAGTTTGTGAAGACCCGAGCCTGTAAGTCTCTTTCAACTAGATCACCATCTTTGTATAGATTGTTTAAGGAGACGACTATATCTGTGAGTTGCTTTGCAGCTGAGGAGACAAGTTCAACTACTGAGAAGCCCATAACTGTTGCCGAAGTTGAGAAAATTGTGAAAGATTTTGGAAGCCGGTGGAAAGCTGCGATAGAGCTGATGCACAAAGATGTTATCACTTCGTTCAGCAACTTCTTATGTGGTATGGAGATCTTGAGAGCCGCATTAACCCAGCTCCTGCTTTATTATACCAGGCTCTCAGATTGCATCAAGAGGATTACTGGGGGTTCTGTCCTGAACAAAGACCTTGTGTCTATATCTTCAATCATGTATGAAATCAGAAAATATTCGAGAACTTTCTAGATCATTGGTGTTGCATCGGGGTTGAAGTGATGAAACATCCTCCAACTGAATGTCCTTCGAGTTTATCACGGAAGAGTTGATCGTGCCAGGTGCAGACTGGTCTGCTAACATGTTGCTGGATCTGGGGAGGAGAACACTTACAATGCATAAGCATACTTTTGTTTATTGTATACTTAAGAGTTATTCGTTACTTGAGAAGTAAACAACGGTGTGAAGGATTTTACGAGGAAATACTTCTCGGGAATTCAATGAAGAGTCATACTGGACATCACGGTCTGAAAATTTTCAAAATTTCCTTCAAGAATGTTTGTCAGTCAATGTATGTATAATGATATAATCCTATAATTCTAATTAGTAATGCAGTCTTTCTAGTGATGGAAATTGTTTTTTGTACTGTTGCACTTGATGGGATGTTTTGGTTTAAGACCTATTGTACCAGTTATTGCTTTAAGAAAAAAACAAAAAATTGAACTGGGCTTGCTTTCAATGCTTGAAAAATACCACCTCTTTATTCATGGATGGGTTTACAACTAATAATCCTCAGCAACACATGATGCCCCAATTTTGTGCAATGTAATCAACTCCCAAGTAAGTAGTAACTCCTGAGTCATTGAAATTGGTTTTATCATTTTGTTCTAATTCTTGAATGTAGCTGATTATTGTTCAAATCTGCTTGGGACTAGACAACTTGATACCACTTCTTATTGGATCCACGAGTCTTTGAAACCTTGTGTCATGATGGTTATCATTCATGACTGATAATTACTAAAATCTTGATGAGAATTCTTTCTGCAACTTGCCCAGTATTCGGCCACAAGTTTAGAAAATGAGGAATTAGTCTCCATCATAAGCTTTGACGGCTCATCGTATTCTAACACTTTTCCTGCAAATGCCATATTTTAGTATAATTCCATTCATTCATGACAGGAAAAGAAAGAAAGATATTGAAGAAAAGCATATACCGTAAGAGAGGACCATGACCATGTCACTATCAATAACAGTTGGAACTCTATGAGCCACTGTTATAACTGTGCATTCCGAGAATTCCTGCCTGATTATTCTTTGTAGGATGGAATCCGTGGCGGAGTCGATGGAAGCAGTAGCTTCATCCAGTACAAGAATCCTGTTCCTCTTCAGAAGAACTCTTCCCAGGCAAAACAGTTGGCGTTGCCCCGCGCTCCAGTTCTCGCCTTCATCGCTCACTGTTCCATAAGAATTAATTAGGCCGATTGGACTGCAATTCAGTCAGGACTGAGAACAACTTTAGTTACATTACCTGATGAGTCTAGCAGATAAGGTAGGCTGCTTATGGTTGCTTTAAGCTGACACTTCTCCAGAGCCTGCAATCAACAACTTGTCATATATAATGTTACTAATCCTGAAAAAATTAGGTTACAATCAGTTGGCTTACCTCCCATAACTCCTGATCAGTATAAAGCCCTAAAGGGTCTAAGTTCGTACGAATGCTGCCCCGGAAAAGAGCTGGTTCTTGAGGGATAATGCTCAGCTTCATCCTCAAATCTTTGAGACCAATACAACAAATGTCAAGTCCATCTATCAGAATCTTCCCACTCTCAGGTTCTACTAACCGGAACAAAGCACTTATTAGGGTAGTTTTCCCGCTTCCTGTCCTGCCTACTACTCCTACTCTCGTCCCTTCCTTGAATGTGCAATCGATTCCTTTAAGAACTAGAGGAGCATTCGGGCGATATCTAATCTGTACAGGAAAAGGGAATTAGGACAGTGCAGTTAGTTAACATATTAAACTACTATTTCCATTCTACTGCAGAACTCAGAACAAGCCATTGAAAATTTCATCTAACCTTCAACTCTTTAAGTTCTATCCTACCCTTGAAGGGCCATGAAGATGGTGGCCTATTATCCTCTACAATCGCCTCAGGCTCCGGTGGTATGTTCATGAACTGCTTAATCCTTTCCACAGAGATTATGTAATTAGCTAAATTACAATACCAGCGACTCATGAAAACTTGCGTGCCCGTTAGTGTTAGCGCGTAAGACAACGAGAGCCCCACGAGGCCTGCATATATACCAATATCGAGATTATAGTGTCAGTAATATGGAAGTAATGTAGTATGGATAAACAAGATCAATCAAGAAATCCTACTTGGAGGTACATAGCCCTTAGGAAGCAATACAAGGAGAAGAGCAGCTGTGAACAATGTCAGATTCTGTAGTGCCTCTATCCTTATAACCAGCCACTCCATCGTGCCATTGGAATGGAAGAATAGTACAGCATCTTGATCCACAAGTTGTAAGTAGTTTAAGAAGAACCTATCCACCATCTTAAAAGCTCTAATTGTAACGACGCCAAGCGAGGTCTCTGCTGCATAATTCATGACAGGAGCTTTTGTTGTTCCATTAATTCTCACTAGTTCCCGTGCTGAGGCTAAGTAATAGTCCTGTAGGATAGAAACATGGTTAGGGTGCAACCAGCTTAGAATGGAAGAAATCATAAAAGTCAAGAATTGCGCTTACCTGAACATATTTCGAAGCTACTATAGCAAGAATGGCTACAATGAGAACTTGCCAGGTGACTGAGGCCATAATTCCTATTGTTGCTACAAGTTCGGTCAGAGGTGCCACCATAAAGATAAAGGCATAGGGAATGTCAAAATCCAAAACACTCAGGTCCGATGATACCTGCAGAATACAATCATTACCAAAATGTATTAGGCTAAAACCTTAAAAAGGATATGGAAGTTGTCAAGAGAGTTTCTTACACGAGTCAGGATCCGCCCAATGGGGGTAGAGTCGAAGAAAAGCATTGGAGCCTTAAAGATCGCATTGGTGAAGTCAGAGTAAAACATTTTAGAAGCTCTTAATCCTAGATGGGCTGTAAAAAATGACCTTAAATATACACAGACAGAACTAAGCATTGCAACAGAAGTATAGACCCCAATCAGCAGACCACTGCTGATATTAGGAATTTGGATGCCAAATGCTAGCCAACAAGTTGAGGCAGCCTGAAGAGCAACAAAACCGGACTGCATTAGTACACTTAGGAACAACAACAGTGCTGTCTTTGATACAACAATATAATCGAGGAATGGTTTCCATACAACAGCACCAATCTCCTTCTCCTCTTCTTCTGTTAACTGAACCCCAGGCACCACATTTACGGAAATTTCACCTTGGCTGTTCTCTTTAGTAGGAAAAGGCATGCTAAGCTCCTCTAGCTGAACTGTGCCGCCCTTTCCAGAATCTGACCTGTCGTTATCTGAAGCACCAAGTATGCTAATGGAATCTCGGTGAGCGTTCACGAGCTGTTCAAATGCTGTCCCGGCCTTCAGAATCTCCTCATAGCTTCCTGATTGAGTAATTTGTCCACCTTGGATAACCTACTCAGAAAGAAAAATGCTTATTTTGTCTTAGATGAATTTATAACCTACATTTTTGTGTGGGATATCTTACCCAGATTCTATCAACTGATGAGAGGAACTCCACTTGGTGAGTCACTAGTATGACAGTCTTCTTTCCTAGAGCACTCATTACGCAGTCCTACAACAGAAACGATGCAGCTAGAATAGAAGAAAAACAACATAGGAATAAGTGAATGGAAAATGCTAATCTTTTATTAACTTACATTGAATAGAGTTGCAGCAGTATGCGCATCAACAGCACTGAAAGGATCATCAAGCAGATAGATATCAGCATCGTTATAGACAGCTCTAGCAAGTTGAATTCTCTGCTTCTGTCCACCACTCATGTTAAGACCTCTCTGGCCAATTTCTGTGAGATCTCCATACCGAAAACTGTTAATATCCTTGTCTAAAGCACAAGCTTTTATGGCCTTGTCATATCTAGCATGGTCCATCGGCTTTCCATATAGGATGTTGTCACGAACAGTTCCACTTTGGATCCAAGAAGTTTGAGCAACATATGCAATGGAACCAAATACATTTACCTGAGTGCAGTAACAGAAAAATGTAACTTAGGTCAGTGAACAATATCATGAGCAACAATAATTTCTCTTTTGTTTAGTTAGTAACTTACAGATCCTGAGATTTTAGGCATCTCCCCGAGAATAGCGTACAATAAGGATGACTTTCCAGCTCCAACAGGCCCGCAGACTGCAATTTTTTGTCCCCTTTTTATATCAAAGTTTACTTCTCTCAATGTTGACATCCTTGATTCAGGATCCCAGCTGAAATTTCCTCTTTGAATTGTAACGCTTCGATCCGAGTCCTGAGATGGAGTTTTTCTAATATCATCATTCTTGAGCTCATCATCAAGCAAAAAGTTATTGATTCTGTCGAACGAGACCTTGACTTGGATCATAATAGAAAGAGCCTCCGGTATTACTCTCACGGGCTCTCCCATGCTCCTAAGCGATGCCAGAACAGTGAAAATTGTGCTAGGATTCAATGGGGCGCTTCTTAAGAGGACACAACCCAAGAAGACAACCGAGGAAACAATTGTTGGCGACATCCAATACAGTACACCACCATAAGCTCTGATAAACTGCATTTCAGACAACCATTTGAACTCATTATCGCGGTGTTCATCGATCAAGCTTCTGAACTTGTCTTCCCATGATTGCAATTTGATAATTTTCATGCTGTTAAGGATCTCAGAAGTAGCCCTGAGCCTCTTATCTTGAGAAATCATGAGTTCTGATTGGCACTTTTGGAGCATTCTTGCAAATGGGACATTAAGGATTCCACATATGAAAAGAGGGACTAATCCGACAAGAGCACCGAGACCTACCACCCCAAATAGGACAGCAATGGATAGAAAGAGTTGCAACACAAGACTCCAGGTTGTATGGAACCACCAAGGGAACTCTCCCATTCGGTACGCATCCACTGCGATGTAATTTACAATCTCTCCAGTTGAGTGCCTTCTTCTTCCCAAACTGGAAAGCTTAAGTTGCTTCTGATAGATTGCCACCATTAAGGCTGATCTCATTCTCATTCCTGACTGTCTTGATTTGAAGTAACAATGCCTTTGTGACAATGACTCGACAACTTTTTCAAGAACCAGGCCCCCAACTATTAGAAGACCTTGCTTCAGATTCTGCTCTTTGACATTCGAGTAATTTACAAAAGCATAGAGTAACAATGGAAGAACAACAACTGCTACTGTCCTTAGGAAAGCTAAAATACCTACAAATACATTCTCTCTGAGATATACTTTTGTTAGTGTCCTAAAAACCAGATTCCTGGTATTGTTTGAGCTCTTTCCACCATGAAGGGAATCCCATGCCTGAGCGAACTTCTGGTAAGCTATATCGGCCTCATCTTCAGGAATCAAAGAAGGGATGTCTTCAAGATTTAAGGGTTTCGAGTATCCTATCCGAAGCAAAGAATTAATCCAAGAAAAAGTCAATCTGCTAAAGAAGTTGGCTTCGCCAAGTTTCGATTGGTTTGTTTCATCTTTTAGACCTAATAGAGGTTCAGACAGATTCTTAGCAGAGGTGTCCTGCTCAGAACAAGAATGACGTCCAAAGTTTCTAAAAGCAGAAAACAGAAGCAGAAAGCAAAACGGCCAAGGCAGGATGTCAAGAACTTGAATGCTATGTTCTGTTACCAAAACTTTAATGTTTAAAGCTGAAACCAGTAAAGAATAAGACACCCACCAAACTGTAACAAGAATTCTGATCCATTTGGACTTTGTAACATTAAGCAGAGAAACCGCGAAGGAAATCCAAACGAATGCTCTGACAAGGTAAGATAACCATTTCAAGTCATCGGTTTTCGCTGTTAGATCCCAGAATCCAAAACTGAGGTACGCAATGCTTACAAGAGCACAACAGACTGATTCGAGCACAGATAACCAATCCCTTCTTCTGCTGCTACTGGTTTGATGGTTTTTGATTGAGCCAACAAGCAAAAACAAGTAGAAAGCAACCAAGAACAGAAGGTTTATGACATCTATTATGACCCTTTGGATGCAAGATGAACCCAAATTAAGGTTCCCTTCACAAATCCAAGAAAGTTGGCCTGCAAAATCACATGAACACCAGTCAGAACTTTACAAAGGCTTCAAGAATTAGAAGAAGAAGAATAAAAGTACAAAGAGAAGTTGTGAAGGGAGTTCATGATACCAAGTGAACTCTCCATGAAATCCATTTCTTCTTCTTTTTTCTATCTTATTCAGCTATGAAATGGCCTTATTAGCAGGCAATAATGCTGTGTGCAATCCAATGAAGAATGAACTGTATATAGTTCTTTCATTCAATGAAATTTGTTGGTATACTATGAAGAACTCTGCAACTTCTTGAAAGGTGTTTTGGCCATTTATGGTATTGGTCCTCATGCATATCTTTCAATCAATTGTATATTGTCAGCAATTTTAACTTCTTTTTTTTTACTTTCCTTAAATGTATTGAGACAGTAATGATGCATGCACAATGCCTGCATCTAACATGTGGTTATTCCAAAAGCATCTCTGTTCTGCTCCAGAAGATTTGTAACTGGAGGATAAAATCTTATGTACCATCATTTTTTGGTGCTAGCCTGGGTAGCATATGAAGTAACTTTGATGTGGTTAACTATTTGTTTATTTTCTGTCAGCATGATTTTGGAATTATATGAGCTTCAAATTACTTAATTTCATAATGGTATAATTTATTTATTTTTGTTACTAGCCTCGAAATTCTACTATTCACCTCATAATGGATCGAATTCATGACTTATCTATATATAAAAGCACGAACTCCTTAGAAGTTTTCTTCCCTTAAATGCCCTTACTATTCTCTTAAA
The DNA here is from genome assembly GCA_002752925.1 of Viola pubescens var. scabriuscula. Taxonomy (NCBI): domain Eukaryota; kingdom Viridiplantae; phylum Streptophyta; class Magnoliopsida; order Malpighiales; family Violaceae; genus Viola; species Viola pubescens. The sequence continues at coordinate 3,889 of NBIL01101307.1, read as the reverse complement.
AATCCAATAATAGCATTTCACTTACTTTTAATAAACCACGGCATTGTTGCCATGATTAAAATAAAAATCTCGATTAGTCCTATTTATTTTAACAGGTTTGTCAAAATAAAAGAGTTTAATTTTTGTTTTCCAATAGCTTTTTTACGAAGTAGAGGGAAATGTAACAAAAGTGGTAGGATTTGTGACAATGAAAAAATTAGTTTTTTTAAAAATTTCTACATCTTTTTTCACTTTTGTATAAATATTTATTTCCATTTTTATCATGAATTTAATTATTCCATTTGTTACTATTAACGTTACTAAATAGGCAAAATAAATGAAAACTCAACCTCATAAAATGTGTCCCATAAATTTTGATAAAATGGTCAGAAAAAAAATTAGAATTAATTAATGAAATTAAGCACCGAAAGAAATTATCAAAGTGATAAAAATTGAACCTAGCGTTATAGTCTTTCTCATGTGGAACAAGTAAGCCTAACTTTTTTGTGTTGCATGTCCAAAGTTGAGGCTCGGATTATCCAAATTCCACCACAAAAGATGACTTTTAGCTTTTCATAATTATTTTTTAGACTTATTATTATTTTCGAATTTGAGGCTAATTAAATATCTTTATATTATTCTTTTAAAGTATGCATTATTATGATCCTATCAGGCTTTATTTTTATTTTTTGAGATGAGAGTTTTTCTAAGATTTCCCTACATTAATTTCGATGAAATCAGAAATAAAGTCTCTTTATAATTGATTCTTATTAAGTATAATTTAATTTTTACTAAACTTATTTAAAAATTTGACTTTATTATGATTGTTCTTAGAACTTTGTTACATTTTTTCACGGTCAACAACTTATTTCATTTTACATTTTTTTTTTAATTTACAATGGTGTGTTCCGGATTCTTTTTCTGGTCAAATTAATTCTTAGAACTCCAACGACCTAAAAAATTCCTTAGAGATTTAAAATTAGTTGGTACACTAATACTCAAATAGGAGACTTTAGAATGCCAACATAAGTTCTAACCAACACCACTACGATGAAAGTAAAAGTAGGTACTTAAATAAATAAAAATTAAACAATAAGTTTATGATAGCAAACTTAATTGATTGGTTTTTACCTTCCAACATTGTTGCCATGATTAAAATAAAAATCTCAATTAGTCCTATTTTTTTAACAGGTTTGTCAAAATAAAAAGGTTTAATTTAATTTTTTTTCCATTAGCTTTTTTACAAAGTTGGGAAAAATGTAACAAAAGTGATAGGATTTGTGAAAATGAAAGAATTAGTTTTTTTTTTTAAATTTCTATATCGTTTTTCACTTTTGTATAATTATTTATTTCCATTTTTATCATGAATTTAACTATTGCATTTGTTACTATTAACGTTACTAAATAGGCAAAATAAATGAAAACCCAACCTCGTAATCTAATATCTATATCTTCCTCTATATATAAACTGAAAGTGAGACAGTATTTCATTGTGGTAATGTCATGTCAGCAAGTGCAGTTATATAGCGATGTCGCATTAGCTGCCACCTTGATCATGCCATGTCATTGATTATTATTTTATTTTTTTCACATAAGCTTACATTTAAATATCAAACTTCAAAGGTAATATAAATGTGATTATTAAACATAAATGACTAGAATTTAAAGATTTATAACATTAAACTATGGATATATGATAAGTTAGAACGTACATAGTCAATTAAAAATTTATAGAACAAAAAAAATTAGCAATTAAAAATAGAAAAAAAAAAGAAGAAGAACATGTGATAAAATAATTAAAAATATGGGAGAAAATATAAATTACTACTAAAGTCATGCTACAAGAACAATTAGAATTTTTTTTACAAAAAATAAATAAAGTGTCATGTATATTTAGTTATACTTAAAGAGTTAGGTAATATTTCCTGATAATTTAAGTAATTAAATATTTTTAATGAAGCTTAATTATGTCTATAATAATAGGTAAAATATAAAATGTAAGAGAATAATTAAAGAATTAGAAAAGAAATAAGAAATAAGAAAATGTTAGAAAAATATAATAATAAATGAACAATGAAGATAGAGAAAAATAAATGGAGGAAATTGAAATGCAATCTATTCAAATGGAAAAAATAATATTTACTACTAAATTCATGGTGCAAGAAAAAATTATTATATAAATGGATAGTGATGTTGAAAAACTTAAACAATTAATTTTTTAAATGAGTAATTTTAATTTAACTTATCTATATGTATAAATAATAGGTAAAAGAAAAAGAAAAAAAGTGAATAAGTGAATAAGTGAAGAGATAAAAGAAGAAAAGAGAGATGAGAGAATAAATTAAAAATAAATGAACTAATGAACATGGAGGAAATAAATAGAGGGGAGGAGCTCGCACCACGCAACCGAAACAATTTACTTTAATAAGTAAAAAATATATATATTACTACTGAAGTTTTATTGCAAAAATAATTTGTAAAAAGATTGGTAAAAAAATTCTCAATGATATTTAAAAGAGATAGATAACTAATTAAATTAAAATAAAATGATTAATTTTTTTGTAAGTATAACTCAGCTATATGCATACGAAACAAGTAAAAGATGAACATAGAATAAAAGATCTACTAAAATTATGTGGTAAGATCAATTTGAGTATGAATGTAGCTAGAGTACATATGACTATAATTTAAAGCGCTATAACATTAAAACATGGAATATATTGATGAGTTAGAATGGAAATAAAAATAACAATCGAGGAAAAAAAAATGGGAGAAAAAATGTATTGCTAAGGTCATGATATAAGAACAATTTCTAATCTTTTTAACAAATAAAGAGTCGTACAAATACAAATGGTTAAACATATTTAAAGGGTTAGATAACTACTTTTTTTTTTTATAATTTAGGTATTGAAATACTTTTGAATATAGTATAACAATGTGGATAAATAATAGATAAAAGAGAAAGAAAGAGAAAGTGAAAAATAGAAGAAATAGAAATAAAAGTAAGTGATTATAAATATGATAGTAAAATGAACAGCGAAGATGAGAGAATAAATGGCAAGAATTGGTTCACGCTATATTGTGCGTATTAATTTATTTTAACCAGCAATACATATTAGTGCTAAAGTCAAGATAAAAAATGTAAAAATAAAAATAGTTATATAAATATACAATATTGTTGGAACTAAACTGAGCTACAAATGATTATTAACATCTAAAGGGTTATATATTTATTTTTTCTAATTGAGGTGTTTGAATTTTTTTAATATAACTAAGTTATTGAATTTTTTTAATATAACTAAGTTATGTGTATAGTAAATAAAAAGTAAAAGAGAAAGAGAGAGATGGGGAAAAAATTCATTCAATTCATTTAATTAATCACATAATTGGTTTTACCTAACTATAAAAAATACAAATTCAATAATTCTAGTATTAAAAATAAAATTTAACTTAATTTTTAAACTCACTCAATCCATTTTATATATTAAAATATAATTAAATGAAAAACAAAATTTATAATTATTCGCGCGAAGCGCGGGCCATTATCTTGTCTCTATATATATATGTGTGTGTGTGCGTGTGTGAAAGTTGAAAGTGAGAGTGTCTCATTGTGGTGATGTCATGTCAGTAATTCAAGTTACAAGGTGATGTTACGTCACATAACAATTTAACCAATAGAATGGTGCTACATTAGCAAACAAAAGAAGTAAATACAAATTTGTCACGTTAGGTAGCAATTTAACCAACAAGATGATGTCACATTAGCAAACAAAAAAAGTAATTACAAATGGGAAGTCTTAAGGTTTTTATTATTTCATAATGGCCTAAATACTACTCCCTCTGTCCTTTAAAGTATGTCTTTCTAGAATAGTAAAAATCTGTTTCACCATGATCTTTGATCTTATTTTAT